>JAQQSK010008128.1:0-13642 GCA_028658325.1 Potorous gilbertii | reverse complement strand
GAGGAGGGGAGGAGGAGGGCGAGGAGGGGAAGGCGAGGTGGAGGAGAGCTAGAGGAGGAGGAAGGGGCAGCGACCGCGGCAGCCCAAGGAGGCTCGGCTCCACTCACCCGCCATCTTGAAATGGGCCCGAAGGAAGCGGGGCCGGGGGCGGGGGGAGCGGGAGGGAGACCCACTGGGCGAGCCGGGCGGAGGGGAGGAGCGGCCCGCTCCTCCCGACCCATCCCCCTCGCCCCGCCTCCGCACGCCCGGGACGGGGCCGGGGCCGAGGAGGAGGAGGGACGAGGAGGCCTCCGGGGGCTCCTCCCCGCCCGGAGCTCGCGGAAATTTGGGAAAAGCGGCGTCCGCGCCCGCCTCCTCCCCCCTCCCCGCCGGCGAAGGTGGCTCCCGAGCTGGGAGGGCGGGTCAGGTGACCCTCCGGGCTCCCCAAGATGGCGGCGGCGGCGGCTTCTCGGTGGCGACGCGGCCGGCGCGGCTGCGAGTCTAGCTGCTGAGGCGGGCGGCCGGCCCCTAGGCGGGAGCACAGGCCATCCCCCGCGGGACAGCGGCGGCGGCGGCGGCGGCCCCGGCCCGAGGAGGCCCCAGCGGGGCGGCGGCGGGGAGGGCGCTCAGGGCCCCCCTGCCGGGGGCCGGAGCCTGGTTGGCCTGGGGATGTTGGTTCTGGGCCGGGGCACTCCCTCTCCTCCTTAGGGCGGTGGCAGCGGCGGCGGCGGGCCAGGCTCGCTGGACATGGCGCTGAGGGAACTGAAAGTTTGTCTGCTGGGGGTAAGTGGGCTCTCGGCCGGCGGGAGGGCTGCGGGATGGGCGGCAGCCGGGCCTGCTTGGCCCTCCTCTCCGGCCCGGCCTCCGCCCGTGGGGGCCTCCTGTGCCTCCTGTGCCTCCCGGCGCTCCCAGGGAGGACCGAGCCCTCCGCCGCACGCCCCCATGCTGGAGAGGCAGATGCCACCCGGGAGCACCCGGCGGCCTCCTTCTGCACCAGCCTCCCCCTTGTCTGAGCCATCCCCTCTCACTCGCCAGCCTTTGACTGTGAACCCTTGCCCCTTCACCCCTACACTTTCCCTACGCTTAATTCCCTTCCACTTTCCCTTGCCCCTCCGATGCTTGCCCTCCTGCTTGGATTCTCTTTTCTTTCTTTTTTTTTAAACTTAAAAAAAGCCTTTATTAAGAACCTCCCACGTGACAGGCACTCTGCTAAGTGCTGTACAGATACTATCTCCTTTAGCAGTGGTAAGAAATACACCCTGCCACGGTCTTCTCTTCTTCTGACCTCCCACTAAGAAAGTGAAAACGCTGCCTTCCCACCTGTTCTCATCACCCTAGAAGGAATCTCGTCACACATTTTCATGACCTCCCCACCTTCTTATTTACCTGTAGTACCTACCTCTTTGGTTGTTCTTGAATTTTTTTAAAAAATAACTTCCTCTAATAGCATAAAATCTAAACCAGGATTAGCGCATGAAATCTTAATGAAATGCAAGTGACATGAAGATAACCTTTCAACTTCTTTGGCCTAATTTTTTAAATGAACTTATGGCTGTGGAATGCATTTCTGAAATAAACCTAATGTGCAGAAAAACTGTGAAGATACAGAATTTATGATGTGATTGCTATCTTATCAGGAAACCCCAAATTGATGCTGAAACTTCAGCTTCCTGTCTCTTTTGGTCACATTTGCAGTTTGAAGCACACTTTCCACAGCCTGAAAGAGGAGGTACTTGGGCTCCTTTGAGTTTATCCCTAAAACATTTTTTACATGTCATGTCTAATTCTTTACTTATTGGGTGTGGTTGGGAGTAGAACTTACCCAAAACTGCTTCTGGAGCTCTTGATTTGCTTATTTTTCATTCATAAAAAAATTTCAGTTTTTGAACAAATAGTTGGTTCTTTAAAATCTTGTCATTTATAGACTACACCAGGAGTGGGGAACCTTTGGCCTCGAGGCCACATGTGGCCCTTTAGGTCCTCAAGTGCAGCCCTTTGACTGAATCCAAACTTCCCAGAACAAATCTGGGGAGATTCAATGAAAGGGCTGTACTTGAGGATCTAGAGGGCCACATGTGGCCTCGAGGTCACAGGTTCCCCACCTCTTGACTATACAAAACCCCCCTTTTTAAGATACCATGAAATCTCCTAATTGTTTGCGTTTTTATGATGTTTCCCTTGGTGTATGTACACTTGTAAAGTTGGTTTTTTTAATCAGAAATTTTAAACTTTCATCAAAAAGATGGTTATCAGTGAAATAAATATTCACTCACAAAATTTTTATTTTTCAGGATACAGGTGTAGGTAAATCAAGTATTGTATGGCGTTTTGTAGAAGATAGTTTTGATCCAAACATCAACCCAACAATAGGGTAAGAAATGAGTTATTTAATATCAACTTTAAAGGTGTCTTCAAAATATTTTCAAATGAAAGTGTTGTAAAACTTCAGCTAGTGTTTTTCATGTTGAATTAGATAATTTGAGACCTGTCATTTTCTTTGATGAAACTCCCCCTATGAATGAGAAATGAGTATTTATTAAGCACTTACTGTTACGTACCAGGAACTATACTAGGCATTGGGCATACAAAGACCAAAATGAAATGGTCCCTGCCCTCAAGAGTTTACATTCTATTGGGGGATATAGCTTATACATACAAAATAAATATAAAGTGAATGGGGAGGAGGGTTGCTGATGGAAGGTAATCAAGAAAGGCTTCTTGTAAAGGTGGCACTTGAGTGGAGCTGAAGGAAGCCAAAAATTCTGGGAAACAAAAATAAAAAAGTGCTTTCCATACATGAGGGACAACCAGTACAAATGCATGGAGACAGAAGATGGAGTGTGACATGTGAAGAACCACAAGAAGGCCAGTTTGGGCTAGTCCATAGAATCCTGTCAGAAGATAGGAAAGGAAGTAATGCATAAGTGTGGAAAGGGAAGTTGGGTCAGGTTGTCAGTATCTTCAGATGCCAAACAGGAGTTCAGATTTGATCCTGGATGTAGTAGAGAGCCAGTGGAGGTTGAACAGGGGAGTGAAATGGTCAGATTTATCTCTTAGAAGCTCTGTGGAGGAAGGATTAGAAAGGTGAGAAGCTCAAAATAGAAAGTCCAATTAAGAGGTGTTTGCAATATTCCAGAATAAGTGATAAGATCCTGAACTAGAGTGGTAACCCAAAGCAGAGAGGAAAACAAATTTGAGAAAGATTATGTTGTAGAAATGACGAAATTAAGCAGCTGATTAAATGCATGGTATGAGGGAAGAGAGGATTTGAGGATAGTTCTGCGGGTTTGGGCATGGGAAGGATGGTGAGGATGTTGAAAATAATAGGGAAGAGTTGTGGGCTTATGCAGAAATATAATGAAATCCTTTTGGGAAATACTTGATTTTCCTATGGTGGAAGTGTCCAACAGACAATTGGAGGTGCTGATTTTGAAATCAGAAGAGAGATTCTGACTGCATATATAAATCTGGGCACAATGTATGTATGTAATTGCACATAAATAAAATTTTATGTTAATTATCCTTGAACCTTAGTAGTAGTCTTTACAATAAAACAAAAGGAAACGTAACGATTTCGTCATAAGCATAGTCCTTTCTTGCAAGTTTACTCCTAAAATTAACTAGAAGGTTTATTTTGCTCTTGAAGAATACAACCTCACAACCCAAACTCTCCCATAATTTATACACCAGAAGTAATAATGCTATTTGCTGGCCCATAAGGAAAACCTTGAAAAGTTTTATTTTCTAGAAATTCCTGATAAATTTCCTAGCATGAAAGTAATGGTAGCTACAGGAAGCCTTCTGTTGTAACCTCAGCTCCATCTGAGCTCTAGAGCAGTTTAAAAAACTTTAGCACCAAGAAAAGAATTGTTCCTGAGGTCTGTGGCTAGGATACTGAGGCAGTAGATCAATCAATGAGTATTTATGAATTATCTGCTTTGTGCCAGACACTGTACTAATTTCTGGAGACACAAAGCAAAGCAAAAGATTACCTGCTGTCATGGAGCCCCTAGTCTGATGGGCAAAGATGGCAAAAAGAAGCTGAAAGGTAAGGGCCCAACACTAGGCCATGATGAAGGCCTATAGCTAGGTTGGAATTGATATGCTGCCTGCCCTGGACCCCCTCCTTAAATAGTACATCTGGGAAAAATTCCCTGTCTACCCAGTCAGAGGGGGAGGGAAAGAGAGACCCAAGAGTCTTAATTGCTTGATGGAGGCAGGACCTCCTCTGTATGTCAAACATGGAGATTCTGAATGTTTTATCCCTTAGTCTCTTCTGATGGCCTCATTTAGGAGCACTGAGAAGGGGGACAAGATGGTACATATGTATGTTTTTATGTTTGCATATGGTGGAGTTTGAGTATGCAGTAGGAAAGATGACTGAATGATTGGCAGTGCTAAGGTTCATGGGGAAAGGATGGAGAGTGTGAAGAGGAGCTTTAGATAAGGATGTAGGGACAGTATAGTGATGGAAAGAGAACTGGATTTATAGTTTTAAAAAAATCTGAGGTAAAATGATGGCTTTGCCACTTAACTACTTTAGTGACTTAGACACACCATTTACCCTTTCTTGTTCTTTGTTTTCTTGTCTGTAAAATGGTGACAGGGAGAAGGGGCGGGGCAGGGCAGAGTTAGGTTGGATTCCTTAAAGTTCTTTCTAGCTCAGAATCTATAATCCCCTAAGTATTTCCTATAGGAAAGAGGTTCTGTTATTTTGCTTCCATTACTATGGTCTCCTTGTAAAGCAATAGAACTCTTGTAATCAAACCCCTAAATGAAGGTGTTTGCTATATTACTTTGTAGCTCTGTTTCCTGTGTTACAGTATGGTAAATAAATCCTTTGCTATTTTTCTGTTAACCAAAAGATGACCAGGTTAGAGGATAATAATTTCGTTATACGTGGAACCTCCGGTAAACATCGACCCTGATTACGGCCTCTAGGTGAACCTGGGTCTTGGTTTCTTTGTTGTTGTTGTTTTGGTTTTGGGAGGAGGATTCCACCACTACCCCATTGGAAAAGTAAAAACGAAACCCTTGTAACATGTACGCTTACTCATGCAAAATAATTCTCCCTCTCATCAGTGTGTCTTAATTTTACACCCAAAGTCTGTTGCAACTTTGTCAGGCGATGCAGAGTATACATCGTTATTCATATCTAGAATCATGATTTAATCAGACTTCTTCAGTCTTTTAGAGTTGTTTGTCTTTACATTGTGGTTTTTGTTGTAAAAATTGTTCTGTGCTTGTGCTCATTTCACTCTAAACCACTTCTCAAAAGAATGTCTTATTTTTTTCTTAATCCCTTTCATTACTTTTATAGTACAATATTATGGCGTTCATATTCCTTAACTTCTGAAGAAGTTAACCATTCTGCAGTTGAAGGTCCATTCCCCTCAGTTTCTGTTTCTTTAACATTACAAAAAGAACCATTACAAATATTTTTGTACAAATGGATGACTCTGGATTCTCAAAGATTATGCCAGTGGATTGCAAGCTTTGGCAGTCCTAAACTGGAAGTGCTTTGACTACAAGTCCTGTGACAGATTGCTATTCGAGGAACATCTAACTAAGTTCAGGAAGTCTTGTCACCTAGTTGATGGTAAGGTGATGCATTTTTTAGTTACAGCAATCTTTAAAGGCCACTTAAGTCAGTGTGTCTTTACCTTTTTTGTGTCGTAGACCTCTAGCAATCTGTGAAGTCTATGGTCAGCTCACAGTATTTTTAAATGCATAAAATAGAACACACAGGATTAGAGGAAACTAATTGTATTGAAGTACAGTTATCACAATATTTTTTAAAAACAAGTTTGTGGACACCAAATTAAGAATCTTCTGCACACAATTGAATGGTAGTGGAGCAGTGAAGTACTTAGACTTATTAAATCACAGAGCCTTGAAATATTCACTTATTTGATATGAGAAATTTTAATTTCCAGTTTTTAATTTATAGCTCTTTTTCTTCAAAATATGTTGCTTCATACTTGAAGGCATAGAATTAAACCCATTCGCTCTTGCTATAATGACTGCCTTTGCAAAATTCTTAAGGAAAAACCATGTATGTACATGTCTTTAAATGTATGATCCCATCAGTCTCCCAGTAATAAAGGATGACCAGTTACTACCTGCAAAGAAATCTTACAAATGACTGAAAACTGAAGTAAATATTTTTTGTGATTCAGTAGTGACACAATTCACACTGAGTCATTTCAGAAATGACTCAATCCACCTAACACCCAAACATATTACGTAGGTCGCAAATACTCATTTAGGTATATGTATAAAGTCAAGATTCTAGCTATTTGATTATTTTCTTTTTGAATTGCTAGACCAAATTTTAATTCTGCGTTAGTTTATACTGTTAACTGCACTATCCAGGAGGGGGTTTGTTTCTTTAAATCAAAAAGGGAATATTTTAAAGTAATATGATGAACCTTTCCTCCATTTAAGTCCTCTTCTGATGGTTATCGTAGTGTGGTTGTCACTCTAGGTTCTTGAAGGCTGTTCCATTAGAACACAATTCCTGGTGTTTCTACCAAGTAGAAACTTGGTGATCAGAGTTTAACATCTGAGAACCAACAAAACTTTTTTTGAAAAGGTTCATCACTAAGATTTTGGTCAGCAGTTGATGAATTTTCCACTGTGGCAATTTCAGAAACCTGCCTACTAAAGTACAGAAAAGTTGTAATTTTCATTAGTTTAAGAGTTGAGTACTCACTGTTGAAATGCATCCTTGAATTTATTGTCATCAAATGGATGTCTCTGTACCATTTGCTATTCCCCAGATTCCTATGTTCTAGAGATTTATTCTGAAATAAGATTTTTATGTAACCATAATTATAGCTAGTTACAAACAAAAATGTAGAAAAATGTGTGATGAAATATATTATGAAAATATTTTACAGTTATTGATAGCTTGTAAAAGGTAGCATTACAGGATACTATGAAACATATATGAGAGGTAGGCCAAGTTTAGGAAGTGATATGAATGGAAATTGTAGTTGAGAGATGAAAATTGAGAATCTACCTAGGTAGAGTAAGGAGCAGAGATTGGTTTTTAAAAAGAAATCTGCTTATCTTAGGCAACTAAATTACAACTTTCAAAAATGAAACTGTATAATTTGAATGCCAAAGAATCTTGCATGCAATTTAAGGAGCAACATTATGGAATTTTTTTTAACCTCCCAAATTATTTAGAATAAATGTCAGGGAAATGTTTTGGAGGTTGGAGAAGAAATTGAGAAAAATAATTATGAAAATATCTAATTTATTTCAGGGATCACTTTGCAGATTTTGAAGGGTGGTAAGATAGTGAACTACAGGCAGAAGTAGTGCACAATTAGAGGAAAGGACAGGCTTCAGATATGGGAACTAGAAAAATAAACATAATCCGCCATGGTTGACAGCTAGAACATTTAAGGATTATCGGAAGAAAAAGTTATTTTCTCCCGAGATAGTATCAGATACTTAATGAGATAGTGTCAAATACTTAAAATCAGAATATGGATTTTAAAATGTAGAAATTTTCTTCTTAAATTATAATATGTCCATGTTTAGATTGATTTCACTGTCATATAAAGGAAAAAGAAAAGAGCGTGATTGATATAAAGGTTTCCTATTGTCCAAAGAAGGGTAGGGAAAAGGTATTTCCAAGAAAGGATTAAAAATAAAAACACTGATATATTGTTCAATTTTTCTAATGATTTGTCATATTTGAGAACATGGCATATAAATTTGTTATTTCAGTTCAGCAAACCTTTACATTAACTGCAAGGTAACTTGAAAGGCAGTATGGCATAGTGAAAAGAGAGCTAGTCTGAGACTAAGAAGATCTGGTTCAAATCCCGCTTTTGACCCATATAAGCTCTGTCATCCTACCCAAGTCGGTTCACTTTGTGGACCCCAGAAAGCTTTAAGATTTTAAGTGGAAGCTCTGCTTTTTTGTCCCACAGTGAAATTTTACACCAATGAAAAACCAAAGGCTAAACCAAACATGTAAGGAGGCAACATGATCTACTTCCAAGTCCCATCTTCTGACACTAGCTGTGTAATCATAGACAAGGGAATTGACTGCTCTAAGCCCTGTTAAGTTACTTTCTCTAGCAAGGTTACAGTACCTAGGTAGATAGAGGAAATTTCCATACTAAAAATCAGACTTCACAGGCTAGTGACTTAAGTGAAAGTCTGGATTAGCAAAATAGCTGCTCAGGCTAAATGGGTTAATTAGCTCCCATTTTGTAGAAGTAATTACTTGCTGCATTGGAAAGGACTGGAAACACTCCTTAGAAATTGAGTCACAGCTGTTGCATCCTAGGACATTGATGTTTCTTGAAATGGAACCTGGCTTAAAACTGAGGGAGAAGGCCAGTGATTCTGCTTATTGTTTTTCTGTACCTCAGAAATTCCAATCAGAAAATTACTCTTATGCTGGATCACAGGTACTGAAAATATTGTGGTTAGCATGGAAAAATAAAAAAGCTTTTGGCCAGTGTCATGAATTCAAAACTTATTGAAATGAGGGAATATGTTGCAAAGGGAAAGAAAAGAATTGAAAGTAGAGCTAAAAGACTGATTATGTCATACGGTTGTGTAAGAAACCTAAGCTTTCTTACCTGTTTATTTCTGTCCCACATTTATATCAGAATTTTTAAGCGAATGTGTTTAATATATTTCATTATCCTCGTGAATTGGTAAGGGGGGAGGGATGTCACAGATTAGGAACTTACAGAAAAAAAGAATTGTCTAAGTAATTCTCTCCAAAATTTTCTAGATGGCTTTCCCATTCTTGTGCTTCAGCTTTGGCATGTTGTTTTGTAGGGTACAGTTATACTTGGTTTCTTAAGCTTTATTAAAGTGTAATGGTTTGTGAGAAGCATTGACCAGAGTTTTAATCACATTGCTGAAATTTTCTTTTTAAATTATAACATGTCTTTCTCAACTCTTTGTAATCAAGCTCCTTTATGGACTGGTAATTCAAGTATTTTAAACGGCTGAACTGATTGAGTTTGAGTTAATAATAGGTTTCTATTCAGTGACTGGTTTGAGATTAAGTAAAATTTTACCACTATAAGGCAGAAAACAATATTCTGGATTTGTAGATAAAATTCTAGAATTCAGTTGGAAAATCTTGGTAGAAGTACCTTATAGTACTTCAAAATTACTTCCCAAGTGAAAAATCATACTACATATCCCAAATGTATTTGTAAATGTTTCAAAAAATTATGCATGCTTTGTATGGATAGCAGTCGACTAAAGGCTACTGATTAACATAGATCCTAATTGTTGGAAAATAATACTCATTTAATATAATGTCTAAAAATTCTTGTTTTTCTGCACTTTTACATATTAGGACTTATTTTGCAGAAGCCAATATCAAGGTGGTAAAATTTAATGTGTATTTTCTTGAGAAGTTCTTTACACATTGCTTGAATTTAATTTAGTAATTTTCGAATGCTTACTAGAGGCAAGGTACTATTCTAGATGTTAAATTAGAAGATTAATAAAGTAGTATTCCTACCTTCAAAGTGCTTACTAATAGGGGGAAACAAGACATGTATATAAATACCTATTTAAAAGACTGCATAAAATTTATCTTAAAGTAATACAAGTGAAGTATCAGGAATTTAGTGTTGCAAGTTCAGATCTGAGGGGGAGAGAACTACTAATGAGAATTAAGGTGATCCTTGAGTTGAACCTAAGAACCTGTTAAAATGTTATTAGCATGACCAAGTATGACATAAAAGGCATTAATTCATGAATTCTGCTTTTCAACATTTCAGGTGTTCTATGTGGGGGAGGAGGAAAGAAGGGAATAGAAATTTTTGTTAATTGAAATTTTTTTTTCCTTTAAAAAGTCATTTATGAATTGAGGACTTTTTGAAGTACTTGCATTTGCTTAACCAATTTCCCTCCAATTATCTTTGGGAATTCTAGCCTTAAGATCACTTGTAATTTGATATTTAATGTAGCTAACTTGGTTAGGAAATTCCAGACTTGGTAGCAAATATTTAGAAAATACAATTCTAATCTTTCTGTTCTTTTGTTTTGGCTGCTTTGTAGACTTTTTCTGATGATATTGTCAAAAATATTTATAGAGTTCAATAAAGGATGTCATTTCCAGGTACTGAAACACATCTTAGATTCTTTTAACATGACTTTTTTAAAGGTTTTGCATTTTAAATCTAAGCATTTTTTTCCTTTGTGTTTGACTTGTTCTAAAAGTTCCATTTTGATCCTGAATAAACAATTATGATTAAAGAAGAAACTGAGTGAATAACATAATAATTGATGATGGCAAGTTAACATACAGCATAAGTAAGTCAGTAATTACAAAGCCCTCTGTTGTCTTTGAATTCAAGTCACCTGGCCCAGAAAGCAAAGTACACTGAAAAGAGTACTACCTTTAGAGTCAGTTCACATCCTGCCTTTGGTGCCTCCTACAGTGTGATGTTGAGAGAATCATTTCAGCTTCCTCATCAATAAAAGGAAAGGATTGGACTAGAGAGTTTTAGAGATCCTTCCATGTCTAGCTCTGTGAACTGGATTAGTACATCTTTAGGTATACAAAAGACCTAACAGATGTGATTAATGAGTCAGTCATTGATATTTCAAAGATCATGGGCAAAAAAAAATGAAGAAATTCTATGGAACTGAAGAAAAGATTATGTTCTCTTGATTCTCCAAAAAAGGGAAAAGAAGGGAATCTGCAAGTTTATAGGCCAGTGAGCTTGATTTGGGTTATGGGCCAAATTTTGAAAAGGTTGATTATATATCCCAAGGAAGTCATTGATAAAAAAGAAAGTCTTCATATATCCAAAACGTTTATAGAGGCCCTTTTTTAGGTAGTTAAACAAAAAGAACAGGTGCCCATTGATTAGAGAATGGCTGAACAAATTGTAGTGCCTCAGTGTAATGGAATATTACTGTATGATAAGGAATGATAAAAAGAATGAATACAGAAAAATGTAGGGACACTTACATGAACTGGTGCAAAGTGATATTTGCAGAGCTGAGAAAACAGTGTATATGACTATAGCAATGTAAATAGAAAGGCAAAAGAATCCAAAATGAAAGATGCAGAATTGCAAAGAACAAGCATGCCTTCAAAGAGAGAAATGACAGTTCCAGTCCTTTGCAGAAGTGAAACACTGCATATATTTTTGGATTTTTAAAAATATATTCTTAAGTTTTACCTAAATTTTTTCTTTCTTTTAAAAAATTCTGGGAGCAGAGCCAAGATGGCAAAATAAAAGTAAAGACTAACTTGAGCTCTCCCCCAAACACTTGTTAGAAGATGACTCTAAACAAATTCTAGGGCAACAGAACCCACGAAAGGACACAGTGAAACAAATTTCCAGTCCAAGAAAACTTGGAAGATTGAAGGAAAGGTCCCAGCACTGGGCTGGGAAAGGAGTGCATTCTAGTGTCGGTGTCAGCACACACTGGGTCCCAGGGAACCTAGAGCAGTCCTCAAGGTACTGAATCACTGGCAGCTGTGGTGGTTACAGACTTCTCAAACTATATATGTTAAAGACAACTTAGAAAGTCAGTAGAAAACATCTGTTGGACCTGGGCCAAGGCAGCCATAGTGACTATGCTCTTGGTCCACAGATGTGGGGGAAATCGAGCAACTAATCAGAGGGATATTGCAGGGATCTCTTTGCTGGCACAGAAGCAGCTTTGCCCATGCTTGGAGCTGGGTCACATTCCTAGGTGGTGGTCTTGGGGTGAGAAGAAGCGCTGGTGTGGCAGAGCTTGTGGCAGCTGTGGAGAGGGAATCCTCCTCACAGTTCTGAGGCAGAAAAGAGTGCTTGTGGTCACTCACAGACCAGAGCACAAGCCAGGAAAGGAGTAGACACCTTTCCTTTTAATCGTACCACCCCGGAAGAACTGCAAATTTATAGGTCCCTAGAAGTATCTCTAAAAATAGCTACACAAAACCCCTGAAACTTTGGACAGTACACCCTCTGCACTGGAAGCAGAGCCTGACCATAATATAAAGCTAAATAGTCAAGTAATTGGCTGGGGAAAATGACCAGACAGTGGAAGAAACCTTAGACTATAGAATCTTATTTTGGTGACAAAAAAGATCAAAACATATAGCCAGAAGAAGATAGCAAAGTTAAAACTTCAGCCTACAAGAAAAATATTAATTGGCCTCAGGCCATGAAAGAGCTCAAAAAGAATTTTGAAAATCAAGTAGAGGAAAATTTGGGAAGAGAAATGATAGTGATGCAAGAAAATCATGAAAAATGAGTCAACAGCTTGTTAAAGGAGACCCAAAAAAAATAGTGAAGAAAATAACACTTTGAAAAGTAGACTAACCCAAATACAAAAAAGGTCCAAAAAGTCAATGAAGAGAAGAATGCCTTAAAAAGCAGAATTGGCCAAATGGAAAAGGAGGTCCAAAAGCTCACTTAAGAAAATAATTCCTTAAAAATTGGAATGGAGCAAATGGAAGCTAATGACTATGAGAAATCAAGAAATTATAAAATATAACCAAAAGAGTGAAAAAATAGAAGACAGTGTGAACTATCTCATTGGAAAAACAACTGATCTGGAAAATAGATCTAGGAGAGATAATTTAAATATTATTGAACTACTTGAAAGCCATGACCAAAAAAAGATCTTAGATACCATTTTTCATGAAATTATCATGGAATGTTGCCCTGATGTTCTGGGATCCAGCAGATAAAATAGAAATGGAGGGAGTCTGCTGATCACCTCCTGAGAGATCCCAAAAGGAAAACTAGGAATATTATAGCCAAATCTAGAGTTCCTAGGTCAAGGAGAAAATATTGCAAGTAGCCAGAAACAATTCAAGTATTGTGGAAATACAATCAGGGTAACACAAGATTTAGCAGCTTCTACATTAAGAAATCAGAGGGCTTGGAA
Organism: Potorous gilbertii; assembly: GCA_028658325.1. Taxonomy (NCBI): domain Eukaryota; kingdom Metazoa; phylum Chordata; class Mammalia; order Diprotodontia; family Potoroidae; genus Potorous; species Potorous gilbertii. The sequence goes on along the minus strand of JAQQSK010008128.1, from coordinate 772 downwards.
TATAATATTCCAGAGGTCAGAAGAGCTAGGATTAAAACCAAGAATCACCTACCCAGCAACACTGGGTATAATCTTTCAGGCAAAAAATGAACGTTCGAAGAAATAGAGAACTTTCAAGCATTCTTGATAAAAATACCAGAGCTGAGTAGAAAATTTGACTATTAAGTACAAAACTTAAAAGAAGCATGAAAAGGTAAATAAGAAAGAGGACTTATAAAGGACTTATTAAAGTTGAATGGTTTGCATTCCTACATGGAAAGATGATATTTGTTACTCATGAGACCTCAGTATTAGGGTAGTTGGAGAGAATACTTATATAGACAGAGGGCTCAGGGTGAATTGAATGAAGGGATGATACCTAAAAATAAAATTAAAGGTTGAGAGGAATATGTTGGGAAAGGGAGAAGAAGATGGGGTAAAGTATCTCACTTAAAAGAGGCAAGAAACAGCTTTTACAATAGTGGAGAAAAGGGGGATGATGAGAGGAAATGAGTGAACCTTACTCTCATCAGATTTGGCTGAAGGAGAGAATAACATACACACTCACCTGGCTGTGGAAATCTGTCATATCCTACAGGAAAGTAGAGGAGAAGAGGGATAAGAGAGGGGAAATGATAGAAGGGAGGGCAGAATGGGGGAAAGGCATAATCAGAAGCAAACTCTTGAGGAGAGACAAAGTCAAAAGAGAGACTGGAGAGGATGGAGGGAAGTATGGTTAGTATCTCACTGCATGACTATTAGTGAAGTGATTTGTATGACTACACATGTATAA
>JAQQSK010008127.1:0-13644 GCA_028658325.1 Potorous gilbertii | reverse complement strand
AGAGATACGGAAGAAAACTATATCCTGCTAAAAGGCACCACAGACAATGAAGCAATCTCATTACTAAACATGTATGCTCCAAGTGGTATAGCATCCAAATTCTTAGAGGAGAGGTTGGGGGAGTTGAAGGAAGAAATTGACAGCAAAACTATACTAGTAGGGGACCTCAACCTCTCCCTTTCTGAACTTGATAAATCTAACCTCAAAATAAACAAGAAAGAGGTTAAGGAAGTAAATAAAACTCTGGATAAGTTAGATATGATACATCACTGGAGAAAATTGAATGGGAATAGAAAGGAATATACCTTTTTCTCAGTAGTACATGGCACATATACAAAAACTGACCATGTACTAGGACATAAAACCCTCACAATCCAGTGTAGGAAGGTAGAGATATCAATGAATCCTTCTCAGATCATAATGCAATAAAAATTATATCTAATAAAAGACCATGGAAAGATAAACCAAAAATCAATTGGAAACTAAATAACCTAATCCTAAAGAAGGAGTGGGTTAAACACCAAATCATAGAAACAATCAACAACTTCACTCAAGAGAATGACAATAATGAAACAACCTATCAGATCTTTTAGGATACTGCAAAAGCAGTTCTTAGGGGTCATTTTATATCTTTTATAATCTTACTACTTCTTCCCTCCCTTTTAGCCTCCCCTCCCCTTTCTTCTCCCTTTCCCTCCTACTGCCTATAGAGCTAGTTAGAATTATATACTTAAATTTATTGTCTCCTCCTTGAACCAAATCAGATGAGAGTACCTCTCACACAATGCTCATCTCCCTCCCCTTTTTCCCTCTACTATAATTTTGAACTTCTGTGATGTAATTTACCATTTTCTGCTTCCTCCTTTTCACACCTCCTGTTACAATCCCTCTTTCATCTCCAATAAAATGGAGAGAGGAGATCAATGACTTGGGCATGCAGCTGAAAAAGCTAGAAAAAGAAGTAGTTGGGTCATTTTTCTTGACTTTCTTGCATCCTTGTCATTTCTTCTCCCAATTTTTGCTCTACTTCTCTTACTTGATTTTCAAAATCCTTTTTGAACTCTTCCATGGCCTGAGACCAATTCATATTTTCCTTGGAGGCTTTGAATGGAGGAGCTTTGGCTTTGTTTTCTTCTGTTTCCATGCTTTGGTCTTTCTTGTCACCAAAGTAAGATTCCAAAATCTGCTTCTTTTTCTGTTTTTTACTCATTTCCCCAGACATTTACTGGACTTTCGAGCTCTTTGTCAAGGTAGTTCTCTGCTTGTAGTGGGGTTGGGGTGTTACTGTCAGTCACTAGATGCCCCCACAATCTGTGGGCCTAGAGCTCCAGAAACAGTGGCTGCAGCTCCCCTGTTGCTGCTTTCACTACTTTGGGTTCCTCTGCCCCTTCTCCCTTCAACCTCCCTGGGCCTGGGGCCAGACCACTCCACTCTCTCACACAGGTCTCACAGGCTTTTTTCACTGACCTTCCAATGTATCCTTAGCATTTTGAAGTCATGAAGTCTGGAAACCATCACAGGTGTGAGTGATTAAGTATCCCCAAAGCCTGCTCAGGTCCCCTCTGTGCACTCATGGCCTACACTAGACTGTAATCTGCTCTTAGCATGGTGCAATAGAAATTTCCAATGACCTTTCAGGCTGTCTTGAGCTGGAGATTTTCTTCACTCCATCATTCTATGGGTTCTGGAGTTCCAGAATTTGTTTCGAGCCGTTTTTTACAAGTATTTAGCTAGGGTTGGTGGGAGTACTCTAGAAAATGTGTGGTATTACTCTGCCATCCTGGCTCTGCCCCATAAGCTTGTATTCTTCTTGGGTGTCAAATTTTCTGAATATCATAGCTCTTGCTATCTACTCCAATGGTCTAGGGTATCAATGGTGGAAAGTAGTAGTCACTGACAGAAAATATATTTTGGGCTCTCCAGTGGTAGTGTAGTGTTATTTGAAAAATAACACTGGACTTTCATGGTTTTTTCCGAAGGCCCTATTGAAGAGGAACAGTCTCTATCCTGGTCACAGAAAGAACTGTTTACCTTTCTTGCTCAAGTCACAAAGAGAAGAAAGAACTTAACCCTAAGTGACTTGTTTTAGGGGAGATGGATTTTGAAGAGCTGTTACTCATCCAGTGAAGTGTAATTAAGGTGGAGAGACTTGAAATCATGTCATGTAAGAGACAGTTGAATGAATTGAGGATGTTTATCCTGGGATAAAACATGGTAGAAGTTGAGAGAATGAGGGAGGTTTGACAGTTTTCTTCAATTTTGGTTTGCCTGTGATTGTATTAAACATTATTTTTATGTCAGCACCAGAAACAGTGAGTAGAAATTAAAGACAGGCAATTTGTGGTGTGATGCAAAGAACATTCTAATAGGCATCTAAGAATTGAATGTACTGCCTCATGAAATGATATTAGACTCATTGTTAGGGGGTATTCTAGAAGAGGCCAGGTGACATTTCTATGGAGGAGATTCATGCTTCAGGTAGAGGTTAGGCTAGATGAAATATAAAGGTTTCTTTCAGTTCAAAAAGAGATGACTGATTTACTTGAATATATTAGAAGTTCAATTCAGTCTAGCTTGGCCATGAAAATCTTTCCACTAACATGTTAATAAAATTTCATGTAATTTCAGGGGTTGCCATTGCCTCCAAACACATTGTCACCTAACCCGTCTTGGTTTCAGTTTCTTCATCTGTAAAATGAAGGAGTTGGAATAGATGGTCACTGAGGTTCATTCATTGCTTCTTTTGACTCTGTGATTCTTGGAGAATTATAGCCATTCACAAGGAAGGAAACATGGATCCTACATATCAAATCAATATTTAATAACCATTTCTTTGGAATACACATAACTATCTGGTTGTTTACTTTGTTTCATGACAGGCAGGGTGACAAAGAAGCTTAAGTCAGGAAGACCTTGGTTCAAATACCACCTTTAACAGTTGTAACTATGTGTGCCTATTTATACTATTTAACTACTTATTTTATCATGTCATAAACTTTCTAAAATATATCAAGCAAGCTGTAATCAGTACTGGCTATTTTCACAACACAAAATGAATGAGATTTAGGAATCAGGGAAGATGTAGAGTAAAATTAACTGACATAAATAATCCATTGATCGTATAGCAGCAAGCATCCTGGCATACACAGAAGGGCCTGCTGCATAGCTTCTTAGATCTGATTTTCTAAAAGAAGAAAGACTTTTGAGTAGTCAACAATCTTCTTTAATTACATACCAACAAAGAAAATACAAGGAGAGAAATAAAGACCAATAGAAAGGGCTTCTAACTAGTCTGACCATAAACAATACATACAATACAGACCAATAGACAGACCCAACTGTTTGACCATTACATACATACATAATTACCAGAGAGAGAAGCATCAATATCTGGGTTTTCAAAAACAAAGGGCTCCTTAACAACTAATCAATCTCATCTGACACATGAACTTGCTTCCAAAGAGTAAGACTCAAAACAAAACCTCACATCAGAGTATATATATACTTTTCAGAACCTGAGGGCATTACCCTCATGACTTAGTGACTTATTAATTAACAATAGGTGTGGGCATTGCTACAAAACAAGCCTCACCAATCCAGCTCCCATTAAAGGGCTTTATCTGAGGCCTATCAATGAATGGGGAAGACCTTTACATTACAGATGGTTATTGTTAAAAGAAAAAATAATCAATATTAATTAGTCTTTTCTTCTCAAATGTTATATGCCACTCCACTCTTTTCAATTAGAATGTCACTTCAATGAGGGTCAATGTGATTTTGCGTCTTTATATCACTAGAACCTCCCATAGCATTTTGTATATATTAAATGTTTCATATAGGCTTCTTAAATGAGAATTTTTATGTAAACAATGTTTTAAAGGAAGTAGGATTTTTTAAAAATTATATCTGAGACACTGTAGACTTCAAAGGGTTACATACAAAGAACTTCAATTGTTGAATGAATGAATGAATCAGAAACTCAGGGATTAGATTTCCCTCATGATGCAAAAGGATTTAAAATTTGAAGAGTGAAACAAATTTGAGGTGACTCTTAACAACCCCCTCTGGTATGCAAGCAAGCAAAACCAGCTTTCAGTGTAGTCTGATGACCCTAGGATGTGTTAGGGTTTTCCCACCCCTCATTCAAAATATCCAAAACTTTGCAATTAAGAGCTAGAACTGAATGGTGACTGAGCACAGACTCATTAAGGTGGATCTGGAGAAGCTGAACAAAACAAGACCAAATTACAGAGCTTGACTCCAAAGACAGCAATCTCACCATCAGCATCCTCAGCAGTGGGAGGGCATTTTCCTCTCCTAAATCTCTCATTGCCATAAAGTTTGAAATTGTTGTTCTTAAGTCAATTCCCTTGTGTCTGACTCTTCATGACCTTTTTCAGTTTTTCTTGGCAAAAACTCTAGAGTGGTTTATCATTTCCTTCTCCAGCTCATTTTACAGATAAGAAAACTGAGGCCAACAGGGTTCCATGACTTGCCCATGTTCACACACCTAATAAGTATCTGAGGCTGGATTTGGACTCAGGAAGATGTCTTCCTGACTTCAGACTTGCACTCTATCCACTGTCAAGGAAATTACACAAATCAGTTAAAGTGTATTGAGCACCCCCTATGTGCTAGGCATTGGGTTAAGTGCTAGGGACATAAAAAGAAACAAAAAGACTATTCCTACCCTCAAGGAACTTACGATCTAATGGGGGAAGCAATAAGCAAACAAATACATAAAGAGCAAGATATAAACAGGATAAATAGGAAATAATTAACAGTCATTGGAATTAAGTAGCCTTGCCAAACTTCCAGTAAAAGATGAAATTTTAATTGAAATTAAAGGAAACCAGAGAGATCAGTAGCCAGAGGGGACTATGGAGAACACTAAATTGGTGATTGCATAAAATGTTTTGTCTTCCATCAATTGAAAGAGAATGGTCTTTGCATATCTGCTTAGTTGATTCACTCCTTTGCTGAGGATCAGACTATAGCTTTTCCTAAAAATATGGAACTAGTTTTCAAAAAGGAAATGATAATACTCAAAGAAAATGATTAGTCATGGCATATTCTAAATGGATTCAGAGGAATAAAATCACATATCATGAAAAATTCTTCAACTGTTGGTTTGCCACTTGGTGCTGAATTATTTGGCCATGGCAAACCTGGAAAAGAAGAAACCTGTTCTAAATCCTGTGTGGACCCTCTCTGATTCTAAAGTGATAGTTTCAGAAAAGTGGGAGAGGTAGGACAAATCCCACTAGTTTTAAACAGCTGTTAGTCCTCCAGGGGTGAGACCTCAACATTCAGTTATTTCTATTGTAGAAATTACCTCAATATATTTTATATTCAATTGTGTATGTGCCCTGCTAATAGAATGTAACCTCCTTAAATGTGGCTCTTATGTTTAACCATAACCTCAAAATCTCCAGTTTCAAACTCAACTGAAATTCTGGCCTTGAATACATATGCATTAAGAACAACCAAGGGCTCAATTTTTCTTTTTCATCCAGAGGATAACCAGCTGTTCCCTGAACATCCATCCTTCGCCACTTCTTTTTCAAACAAGCTATCTTCCATACCTAAAATGTTTTGCCTCCTTACTTTCAATTATCAGAATCCCTCTGTGTGGTGGGGGAGATTTGGTTTCCCTAAAATAGTCAAATAAAGTAAGGATCAGGTTTTAACAAGCTATTGATGTGCTAATGAAGTACAAAGGTTTGTCTGTGCCCTGTTTATCCATTTTTGAAGTGTGAAAAAGCTCTTCAAAATGGAAAGGCAACCTGGCCATTGACTTGGAGAAGATTAATCATGTAAAGATTACCTGCCATTTCTGAAAACAGTTAAAGAGTTTTAAGCATTTTAGGGAGGGTGAAGCTATGTGAAATGTGGCACTCATGCCTCTATTAGGTAGCAACAAGATTTAGGTTGTGAATTGCTCCCCTGCCATTATACCAATCTGTCTCCCATTAGAACTGCTCACTCAAAAGTGTATGCCATATCCAGTAGGAAGCAGTTCAAATACTTGAGTGGTCCAAGGCAGGGAGTAGAGGCACAAATTCTACACACATATCCCCACAGAGAAGCATAATTCAAGGCAGGATTCAGCTTTAAGGAGTATAACCTCTGGCAGCAGAGAAAAGAGCAAACTCTCAATTAGTCTGGGCATTTGGGAGTTGACCTGTGAAGAGCTATAGGCCAAGGAAGCCCAACTGAGTGATCTACCCAGAAAGGATGCTGAAACCAGGGGAGAGCTGCACAAGGACTCCTTTAAAAGATACAGGACAGGAGGTAGATCCAAGATGGCAGAGAAAAAGTAGTGACTCATCTGAGCTCTCCCCAAAACCCCTATGAATACTTTTAATAATGCAGCATTCCCCCAAAAAGATGGAGTAAAATAATTTTCCAGTCAAAGGCAATTTAGAAGGTTGGCAGGAAAAATATGTCACACCTGGGTGAGAATGGAGGACAGTTGAGAGCAGAGCCTGCCAATAAAACCCTAGCCCCAGCAAAGTAGGAGCAGTCTTTTGGAGCCACTGAAAGAACAGTGTCAGCAGTTGCTTCCAGAGCTTTCATCCCACAGATGGGAAGGGGCTTAAATAACTGACCAGAAAGAGATTACAGGAGGTAATTTTTTTTTGCTGGCACTGGAGGTAGGACTCTGTTGCTTTGCCTATACTCAGACATGGGTCTTAGTCCTGGGTGGCAGTCCCAGGGCAAGGAGGAGCACTGGTATACCAGAGTTTGCTGCCACAGTGGAACATGGGTCCTTCTCATGGACCAGTGCAGAAAAGAGTGCTTGTGGTCACTCACAGAAGGAGAGTATTAAATACTCCTCTTTTTTGATCATACAGCTTTGGAAGAACCAGAAACTTACAGATCCATAAGAGTGTCCATGAAAACAGCTGCACAAAATCGCTAAAGATCTGAGCAGTGAACTTACTAAAGTTGAACTGTTTACATTCCTACATGGAAAGTCAGTATTTGTAACTCTTGAAATTTTTTCAGTGTCTGGGTAGTTGGTGGGATTACACACACACATGCACACACACGCACACACATATACACACACACACAGAGACAGAGAGCACAGGGTTAATTGAATAGGATGGGATCATATCTTAAAATAATGAAATTAAGTGGTGAGAGAAAAACATATTGGGAGGAGAAAGGGAGAAATGGAATGGGGCAAATTATCTCTCATAAAAGAGGCAAGTAAAAGACTTTTCAGTGGAGGGAAAATGGGGGAGGTGTGAGAAAAACATGAAGCTTATTCTCATCACATTGGACTAAAGGAAGGAATAAAATGCACACTCATTTTGGTATGAAAACCTATCTTACAATACAAGAAAGTGGGGGAGAAGGGGTTAAGCAGGGTGGGAGGGGGATGATGGAAGGGAGGGCAATGGGAGGAGGAGCAATTAGAAGTCAACACTCTTGGGGAGGGACAGGGTCAAAAGAGAATAGAAACAATAGGAGTCAGGACAGAATGGTGGGAAATATAGTTAGTCTTACACAACATGACTATTATGGAAGTCATTTACAAAACTACACAGATATGGCCTATATTTAATTGCTTGCCTTTCCAAAGGGGATGAGTGGGGAAGGAGGGAGGAAGAGAAGTTGGAACTCAAAGTTTTAGGAACAACTGTTTAGTATTGTTCTTGCATACAATGTGGAAATAAGAAACACAGGTAATGGGGTATAGAAAGTTATCTTGCCCTACAGGACAAAAGAGAAGATGGGGATAAGGGAAGGGAGAGATGTTAGAAGAAAGGGCATATTGGTGACAGGGGTAACTAGAATACTCGACATTTTGGGGTGGGGGAGGAGAGAAATTGGGAGAAAATTTGGAACCCAAAATTTTGTGGAAATGAATGTTGAAAACAAATAAATTTAAATACAAAAAGATAAAATTTTTTTTTAAAGATATCTAATAATATGAAAAGGTATAGTTTTTTGTGAACCACGATGACTGAAATAGCACCTTCAGTGACAAACTTACTGATTCATCTAAGTATTGGTCATTGAAAATGTGACTCCAGAGTTACATAATTCCAAACACCTCGGCATTAACTGTATCTTCTATCAATGGCGGACCTTTAAGTGAAATAGTACAATAATACAGGTTATGTATAAGAAATGTACGTAATAGGATGTATACTGTATTTTTTACGTATGTGCTTATCGAAAAGGCGGAGACCACACAACTTGGAAGTCAAATAGATGTTCCTAGTCAAAGTTTGTTTCTTTGAACTTGTAACATAAAAGCCAAGATGCCAAGATATAAAATGAAATATGTTTTGGTACATGGTCAATTCCTTAACTATGCATATATTACAAGGTTTTATTTTGTTTTTCTATGAGTGGAGAAGAGAAAATAAATGGTTAACGAAAAAGGTTTTTTTTTTTTTGAGAAGGAAAGTTGTTGCTACCAGAGGGGTACTTCAGAAACTTCGGTCTCCGCCGTTGCCTCCTTGGTCTCAGCCGCCAGAGCCCCAGCGGCCCCGGGGTCCGTGGGACCCGTTGAAGCCCACTCTCCCTTCCCGTCCCTCCCCTGCCCTGCGCGATACCTTTGGAGAAGACCTTCAACTGGACCTTCGAACAAAGAGTAGATGTCAGACTTTTTCGAGAGCAGCATCCTACCAAGATACCGGTGATAATAGAAAGATACAAGGGCTAGAAATAACTTCTTATACTGGATAAAACCAAATTCCTTGTACCAGATCATGTCAGCATGAGTGAGCTAACCAAAATAATTAGAAGGTGCCTACAGCTGAATGCTAATCAAGCTTTCTTCCTATTGGTGAATGGACACAGCATGGTGAGCTTTTCAACACCTATTTCCAAAGTGTATGAAAGCAAGAAGGATGAAGATGGATTCTTGTATATGGGTATATGCCTCTCAGGAGACATTTGGAAAGATATCTTCAGTGTAAGACCTAGTTACGAGCTTCTATACTAGAATTTTTTAAGCCCTCACCCAGGAAAAAAGGGATGTTACCAACTGATATTGATCAGTTCATCTAATCACAGTTTACCAAAATAGAAGTATTGCCACCTTAGGGTTTTTTAGTAAGTTATCTCCTGTATTACATGCATATGTAATAATTCCAAATGAACAATAATATAATAATAATTAATATTAATTCCAAATATGTAATAATTCCAAATGCATATACAGTACAAGCTTTGGGAAGCTAATATTTCACCTAGGATACTTGTTTCTAAGTTTCAGGTTTAGAAACATACTTTGCATTCGAAGTTGCCAATAAAATGGACATTTGAAAAAAAAAAGATTTGAGCAGTGCACTCTCCACACTGAGTGCAAAACCCCAAAGCACACCAGAATCTTTGCCAATAAAACACCAAATGGGGCAATGAATTGGACATGACTAAAATACTACTGAGCAAACAAAACCTACAAAGAGGTGGGTAATGTAGAGCATAATAGAGAGAAGAGTATAAGAAAATGACTCAGAAACTAAGAAGTATCACATATACTCAAGGAAAAATGAAGAAATAAGTTTGTCCAGATGAAACCCTGAGTAATTGTTGTTAAGGAGCCCCTTCCCTTTAAGAACCCAGATGTTGGTACTCCCTGGTCTGATGATTAGATATCTATTATTTTGTTTAGATAATTGGAGCCCTGTCTTTTGGATCCCTGTGCTAATTTATCTCTGTTTCTTTGCTTCTATTTTCTCCACATTCAGGACACTGATGCTTCCCCTGAACTAGTGAATATATGTTTAATTAAATATTAAATATATATTTAATTATTTAATTTAATTTAATATTCAATTAAACATATATTCACTAGTTCAGGGGAAACATCAGTGTTTATTTAATTAAATATATATTTAAAGGAAAATATTATATATATAAAACTGAAGACTCCTTTAAAGTTGTTTTTCTTTTAGAAAAGCAGATCAAAGAACCTGTGACAGCAGCCCACACTGGGTACTAGTGTGGTTGCTAATGTAACAGGTCAAAGAGAAAATATTACAAGCAGCCAGGAAGAAACAGTTCAAGCCTTGTGGAGTCCCAATCAGGATAACTCAAGATTTAGCAGCTTCTACATTAAAAGATAAGATGACTTGAAGTATGGTATTCTAGGGGGCAAAGGTGGTAGTATTACAACCAAGAATCACCTACTCAGCAAAAATGAGTATAAACTTTCAGGGGGAAAATGGACATTCAATGAAATAGAGTACATTCAAGCATTCTTGATGAAAAGACCAGAGTTGAATAGAAAATTTGACTTTAAAACATAATACTTAAAATAAGCATAAAAAATAAACAGGAAAGAAAAAATCATAAGGGACTTGATACGGTTAAATTGTTTACTTTTCTACAACAGAAGATGATGCTTGTCACTAATAAGAGTTCTCATTATTAGGACAGTTTGAAGGACTATAGAGACCACAAGTGTGAGTTGAATATAAAGGGATGATGTCTAAAGAAATAAAATTAAATTAAAGGGTGTGGAAGAGGAACATACTGGGAGAAAAAGAAAAGTAGAATGGTATAAAATATCTCATATAAAAGAGACAAGAAAAAGGTTTTGCAGTTCAGGGTAGATGGGGGAGGAGGTGAGTGAACCTTATTCTTATCAGAATCAGCATAATATTCAATAAATTTACCCTACCCTATAGGAAAGTAGGAGTTAAGAGGATAAGAGAAGGGGTCAGGGCTCATAGAAAGGAGGGCAGATTTCATGGAAGGGGTAGTCTGAAGCAAAACACTTTTGAGGAGGGACAGCGTGAAAGGAGAGAGAGGATGGAATACATGGCAGGGGTAGGATGGAGGAAAATACAATTAGCAATAAGTAACTGTGAAAAACAAATTGAAACAAGTTCCTCTGATTATGATCTCATTTCTTAAATGAGAACTGAGCCAAATTTATAAAACGAAATAAGAACTATTTCCCAATTGATAAGTGATCAAAAGATATGAATAGTCTTCAGATGAAGTAAATGAAGCTATTTATAGCTATATAAAAAGTACTCTAAATCTCTGCTGATTGGAGAAATGCAAATTGAAACAATTTTCATGCCTATTAGAATGACTAATAGGACATAAAAAGAAAAAGACTAATGTTGGACAGGATGTGAAAAAAAAAGACATTAACGCATTAATGGAGTTGTGAATTGATTCAATCATTCTTCAGAGAAATTTGAAACTATGCCCAAAGGACTATATAATCATGTATACCCTTTGACTTAGCAATGCTAGTACTACATCTGTATACAAAAAGAGATAAAAAAACAAAAAGGAAAAATCCTATATGTACAAAAATATTTATAACAGCTCTTTCTGGTGGCAAAGAATTGAAATTGAAAGGCTGCTCATCAATTGGCAAATGACTGAACAAATTGTGCTATGTAGTTGTGATGGAATACTATTATGCTATAAGAAATGATGAGCAGGATGCTCTCAGAAAAAATTCTTAGAAAGACTTGCAGGAGCTGATGCAAAGCTAAATGTGTTGTGTACAAAGTAAAAGTAATATTGTAAAATGATTAGCTATGAATGACTTAGTATTCTCAGAAATACAGTGAGCCAAACCAACTCCAAAGGACTTATGATGAAAACTGCTATCTCCAAAGAAAGAACTGATGGTGCTTGAATACAGATTGAAGCATATTTTGTAAAACTTTCTTTATTTTTCTTGTGATTTTTTTTGTCTTTGTTTCATTCATAACATGACTGTTATGGATATGCACATGACTATACATATATCAACTATATCAAATAGATTGCCTTCTCAATGAGGGGGTGGGGGAAAAGGAAAGAAGAGAATCTGGAACTCAAAGTTTTAAAAATTAATGTTGGATAATTGTTTTTACATAAAATTTGGAAAAATGAAAACACTAAATAAGGTTGAAAAAGAGAAAGGACATAATGGCCTTGTACTCTGGAGGAATTTATTCCTTTGGTGACATGTGCTCCCTATTATTTCTCACTACCAATGAACTTCAAGTTTGTTCCCCCTCTCCTTACTGACAATATATGTTTGTTGAAGAGGATTAGAGGAATGGGAACGTGTTTTGAAGCTACTACTCTTTCTGTGGTCTAAGAACATGTCTTCAGCTAATTTTGTCTACTGGTTTATTATAAATGTCAACTTCATTAGTAGGGGCTCATGAGCTACAGTTTTTATATTTTCAGAATTCCTCTGAAACCCAACTGACAAGCTTATGAATTCTGAGTTCTGGAAGTAGTCCTATAGAGTGGTAACTCCGACTTCCTTTAAGTTGTGTCTCAGATGTGATCTCAAACATAAATCCTTTTCTTTTCACTCCAATTAGTGTACTCTCCCTCTTCAAATCACTTTGTATTTTGTCTGCGCATATATGTTATCTCTGAACAGTAGAAACCTTTTTATCCTCAAGCCTATCACAATGTCTTGTATATAATAGGGATTTAAAAAATGCCTTTTTTCATCAAATTTATAGCATCAAGGGCTACTACTACTCAAAGTCAAACTTATTTCTTCATTTTTCCTTGAGTATATGTGATACTTCTTAGTTTCTGTTTCCTTATACTCGTCTCTCTATTATGCTCTACATTACCCACCTCTTTGTGGGTTAAATCCCCATGTATGCTCAGTGGTATTTTAGTCATGTCCAACTCAATACCCCATTTGGTGTTCTATTGGCAAAGATTCTGGTGTACTTTGTCACTTCTTTGTCCAGTTCATTTTACAGATGAGGGAACTGATGCAAACAGGGTGAAGTAACTTGCTTAGAGTCACACAGCTAGTAAGCGTCTGAGGCCAGATTTAAACTCATGAAGCTGTCCTAATTCTAAGCCCAGTGCTTTGTTTCCTTTTCCACCTAGTTGCCTGTAATTTTAATGAAATATATGTTAATGAAAGATCTTGCTGCCTCACCTAGAGCCCATTAAGGGAAGTTTGATTAGGGGAGGCTTGTTTTGTAGGAACACTCACACCTTTTGTCAATCAATGATGCATCAAGTCAAGAGGGTCAGGTTATGCCCTCAAGCTCTGAAAAGTGTATATATACCCAGAGATGAGGGTTTTGCTTTGGGGCTTACTCTTTGGAAGGAGGTTCATGTGCCAGATGAGATAGGTATTAAGAAGCCTCCCAGACTTTGAAAACCCAGATGTTGGTAATTCTTTCTCTGGTAACTATATATGTATGTAATGGTCAGACAGTTGGATCTGTCTGTTGATCTTTGATGTATGCATTACTTACAGTCAGACAGTGAGAAACCCTGTCTGTTGGTCTTTATTTCCTGCTTTTATTTTCTCTGTTGGTGAATGTAATTAAAGTAGATTGTTGACCCCTCAAAAGTTGTTTTCTTTTTAGAAAAGCAGATCTAAGAACCTGTACAGCAGATTCTCCTATGTATGTAAGGATGCTTACTGCTACATTGCCCCATTAAGTTCCTACCCATCACTTAATGCTATTCTCTATGAGAAGCCATCACTTATGTTCCAAACTGGATTTGATCTCACTCCACTTTAAATTCTCATAGTATTTTGTATAACATTAACAACACTCTATATATCAGAAGATTTCATTTAGTTTACCCAATAAGAATTTAATAAGTGTGTACTGTCTCCAAGACATTGTGGTAGGCAGTAAGAATACAGAGATGCAATCAAAATAGTCC
>JAQQSK010008126.1:0-13644 GCA_028658325.1 Potorous gilbertii | reverse complement strand
CACTGGCCTCCCTGTGTTCCATTCTAATTTTGAGAGAACTATATTCTTCAGTGAGTTTTTGCACCTCTTTTTCCACTTGGCTAATTCTGCTTTTGAAAGCGTTCTTCTACTCATTGGTTTTTTGAAACTCTTTTGCCAATTGAGTTAGCCTATTTTTCAAGGTGCTATTTTTTCAGCATTTTTGGGGGCCTCCTTTATTAAGGTATTGACCCGTTTTTCATGCTTTTCTTGCATCTCTCTCATTTCTTTTCCCAGTTTTTCCTCCACCTGTCTGACTTGATTTTCAAAATCCTTTTTGAGCTCCTCCATGGCCTGAGCCCTTGGGATATCTATTTCAGATATTTGGGATACAGAGGCTTTGACTCCTATTTCTTTATCTCATGGTAAGCATATCTCCTCGTCGTCATCAGAGAGGAATGGAGGATTCATCTTCTCAAGAAAATAACCATCTCTGGTCTTAGTTTTTTTCCCTTTTCTGGGCATTTTCCCAGCCAGTTACTTGACTTCTGAGAGTCCTCTCCACCCCAGCCTAGATCCGCCCCGCTAGTGCTTGTGGTTTGAGATTCAAATGCTCCCAGACAGTTACTTGACTTCTGAGAGTCCTCTCCCCTCCAGCCTAGGTCCGCCCAGCTAGTGCTTGTGGTCTGAGATTCAAATGCTGCTCCCCAACCTCAGGGCTTTTGGCGGCAGGCCTGACTGCTCTTCAATGGGAGCTTATCTGCTGGTTCTCAGGTGGGGACATGGCCGCCTCACAGGTTCAGTTCCCTCTGGGTGTTTATGCAGAGATCTTTTGTAATGGAGCTGGGGTGGAGCTCCTGCCTGCTCTGGGAGTCTCTGGCCAAGCTGCCTCTGCCTCTGCCCCGGCCACCACCTCCCGAGGTGGTCCGAGTCCCGGAGATTCCCGCTCCCCTCTCAGCCTGTCTATCTCACTGCCCTGTGCGTCTGTGGGTGGTGGGACCTTCGCGGCCGCCAGAGATTCAGGTCCCTGATGCCTGCTGGGGTCCGCTCGCTCCTCTCAGTGCGCTGCGGCCGGAGCAGGGTAGGACAGGGCTCCGCAGGGCAGGGCTCCACTCCTGTCTGGGGCGCGTTCAGTTTTTCAGGGCTCTCTGTAATGGAAATCTCCTTCACTGTATTTCTGCGTGACTTCCACTGTTCCAGAATTTGTCAGGAGTTCTTTTTACAGGAAATCTATGGGCTGTGGGTTCGGAGCTAGGAAATGTGAGTCTTTCTACTTTGCCCTCTTGGCTTCGCCCCCTGTCTGCTTTTCTTAATACTACCTTCTTCTATGTCAGCAATGATTAGTTCTCACATATTTTCTTCCCATTTTCATTGAATACATAGAAAGACAAAAACTGTGTGACTGAATTAATTCTCCTTGGACTGACACAAGACTCAGTGAAACCGAAGATAGTATTTGCCATCTTCTTGGTTTTCTACACAGAAACTGTATTAGGAAACTTGCTCATCATTTGGATCATCAAGTCCAGTCTCAGAATTGGGGCTCCAAAGTATTTCTTTTTACCAACTTGTCTTTTGCAGACTCCTGTTCCTCTAGCACTACAGCCGCCAAAACCTCTCTAATAAAGCAGACTATCTCCTCTGACGGGTGCATCACCCAACTATTTGGAATGCGTCTTTGAATGTGTGGAAGTCTTGGTCCTTATCCTCATGGCCTATGACCACTATGTACCCATCTGTAAAGCTCTGCACTCCACAGTCAATTCTAATGACCTCTTATGTTTCTATCCTTTACACACTAAGAAATCACAGAGCGGAAGGGAAGCTTAAAGCCTTGTCCACATGTACCTTTCACATCACTGTTGTCCTTATATATTTTGTTCTTCGTATTTTCATATGTACTTCGGCCCCAATTATCTTCCCTGTGGATAAGTTTTAGTCTGTATTTTGTACCACTGGAACTCATTTGCTCAACTCCTTTCTATACCTTGAGGAATGCAGAAATAAAACATGGTATGGCAAAGCTATGGAGCAACAGTGTAAGTTCCCATGGTCAATAGCATTCATACTTTGTGACCCCAAATTGGTAGCTTGTCATATCACAAATGTCTACCTTAGTTTCCTGAACTGTACGATGAGAATTAAAGCACCTACCTCACAGGATTGTTGTAAGGATCAATTCAGAAATATTTCTAGGGGGCAGAGCCAAGTTGGCAGAGTGAGAGCAACGACTCACCTAAGCTCTGGGACAAACTCATTCAGGTACCTCTGAAAGGAGAATCTGACCAAAATTTTGGAGGTGTGGAATCAAGTGGGAGACAAACAGTGAAAGAATCGGAGCTCAGGTAGGCCTGGAAGGTCCACGGGAAGGATCTGTTCCTCCTGGGTGAGCCCACAGCCCACAGCGCACAGCGCAGCGCAGCCAGTGTAGCGGAGCAGAAGGGACCCGAGAAACCTGAGCGGCGGGTGGAACCAGAGGAGCCTCACCAAGCGTGGGAGACAAGCCAAACCGAGTCAGCGAGAGCCGCCAAGCACCAGAAATCAGCGCAGCATCTCCTGAGACCTTCAGCCCGAAGATCAAACCTCGGTAAGTCACCTATTTGAAATTCCAGGAGCCAGGATGGGAGAGTGATCAGTAAATGCTCTCTCCTCCCACCTTGATGACCGTGAAAGAACCATAATATATTTCCCCAGAAAAAATCCCAGATCATCAGAAACAGCAGAAGGAGGCCAATAGTCTCATAACACCTGAGACAAGGAGAAAGCTAAGGGGGATTTCTCCTACGGTGGCAGAGGCAAACCAGAAGGACAGAGGACCCAGGGTAGGGAAAACTTCCACTAGGACCCAGGCAAGCCTCAGCGCACGGAGAGCAGCCCCAGGAGGGGTGGGAACACGCACTAGCTTCTAGGCATGCCTCAGCTGTTCAGGGGAATCAGAAAGACAATAGGGCAGCTGGTATTACCAGCCCTTGAGCTTGCCTTTGCCTCAGGTCAGCTGAGGAAATTTCCTGTGACCAGACAGTGACCTCCACCACACTTAGAAGCCAAACCCAGGGCTGATTGGGGAAACACCAAACAAAAACCTGCTTTTAGTTTTTCCACAAATCAGCTCAGCAAAATGTGCTCTAGCTTTGGACTGAAAGAATCAGAAGCCACAACACTGAATCAATATCATGAAAATAAAAGCAGAGGACAGAAAGATCCACAGAATCCTTCTATGGGGATAAGGACCAAAACACAAACACCAAAGAGGTCAGAGCTGAGACTGTACTTCCATCTGAATCTTCAGAAGGGACTCTGAACTGCTCGCAAGCACAAGCAGCTCTCCTGGAACAGCTGAAGAAGGAAACAGAAGATAAACTGGCCAATGATCTTAAAATTATTAAGAAAGAATTCACGGATGAAAACATCTCTTTGAAAATGAAAATTGAATAAATGGAAGAGGAAGTTCAAATATTAACTGGAGAAAATAGCTTCTTAAAAGGAAAAATTGGGCAGGTGGAAAAGGAGATGCAAAAGTTAATGGAAGAAAACAATTAGATAAAGATTACAATTGGGCAATTAGAAACTAATGACTCAATGAGACAGCAAGAATCAGTGAAACAAAATCAAAAGAATGAAAAGATAGAAGAAAATGTAAAATATCTAATAGGAAAAACAACTGTCTGGGAAAATAGATCCAGAAGAGAAAACTTAAGAATTATTGGCCTGCCAGAAACGCATGATGGAGAAAAGAGCCTGGACAACATCTTTCAGGAAATCACCAAGGAAAACTGCCCAGAAGTACTAGATTCGGAGGGCAAAATAGTCATCGAAAAAATCCACCGTTCCCCTCCTGAAAGGGATCCAAAACTCAAAACCCCAAAAATGTAGTTGCCAAATTCCAGAGCTATGAAGTGAAGGAGAAAATATTACAAGAAGCCATAAAGAAACAATTTAAATATCAAGGAGATAAAGTCAGGATTACACAGAAGCTTGCAGCTTCTACATTAAAAGATCGAAAGAATTGGAATCCCAATATTCTGTAAGGAAAAGGAGTTGAGACTTCAACCAAGCATTAACTACCCAGCAAAGTTCAGCATAACATTTCAGGCAAGGAGAAAGTCATTCAATGAAGTAAGAGATTTCCAGAGTTTCCTGAACAAAACCCCAGAACTTAATAGACAATTCCCTCTTCAAATGAAGGTCTCCAGAGAATCATAAAAAGGTAAACAGGTCGGGGGAAAAAAGTAATTTGTTACTTAATTAGGGCAAACTGTTTTCCTCCCTAAAAGGGAAGATGACACCTGTTAATCTTGAGAACAGTGCTGCTCTTATGAAATATAAAAGGGATATGCTTAGGGAGAAGGGGTATAAAGCAAATGATACCATGATAAATATATAATTTAATTATGAGAAGGGATTGTAATAGGAGGTGAGAAAAGGAGGAAGGAGAAAATGGCAAATTACATCACAAGAAGAAGTACAAAATCAAAGTAGAGGGAAAGAGGGGAGGGAGAAGAGCATTGTGTGAAAGGTAGTCGCATAAGATTTGTTTAAAGGACGGAAGAGTAAACTTAAGTAGATAATCCTAACTGGCTCTTTAAGCAGTAGGAGAGGAAGGGTGAAGAAAGGGGAGGGAGGGTAAAAGGGAGGGAAGAAGAAATAAGAGTAAAGGGGAGTAAAAGGGGCGGCTAAAAGAAGGAAGGGACGGCAGCAGGGGTAGGTGGTGTAAAGTGAATACTGTTGAGGACGGGAAGGGAGAAAAGAGAGCTAAAAGCACAAATGATGGGAAAGAAGATGGAGGGAAATACACAGTTTGTAATCATAACTGTGAATATGAATGGAATGAATTCTCCTATAAAACGGAGACGGATAGCAGAATGGATTAAAAGCCATAATCCAACAATATGCTACTTACAAGACACATCTGACACGGGGGGATACACATAGGATATAGGTCGAAGGATGGAGCAGAATATATTGTGCTCCAGCTGATGTAAGAAAGGCAGGAGTAGCAATCCTAATCTCAGACAAAGCAAAAGGAGAAATAGATCTAATCAAAAGGGATATGGATGGAAACTATATCCTGCTAAAAGGCACCATAGACAATGAAGCAATATCATTACTATACATGTATGCGCCAAGTGGTACAGCATCCAGATCCTTAGAGGAGAGGTTGGGGGAGTTGAAGGAAAAAATTGACAGTAAAACTATACTAGTGGTGGACCTCAACCTCCCTCTTTCTGATCTTGATAAATCTAACCTCAAAATAAATAAGAAACAGGTTAAGGAGGTAAATAAAACTCTAGATAAGGTAGATATGATTGATATTTACAAAAATTGATCATGTACTAGGACATAAAAATCTTACAATCCAGTGCAGGAAGGCAGAGATAATCAATGCATCCTTCTCAGATCATAATGCAATAAAATTTATATGTAACAAAAGGCCATGGAAAGACAAATCAAAAGTCAGTTGGAAGCTAAATAATCGAATCCTAAAGAAGGAATGGGTTAAAGAAGAAATCATAGAAACAATCAACAACTTCATTCAAGAGAATGACAATAATGAGACAACCTACCAAATCTTATGGGATACTGCAAAAGCAGTTCTTAGGAGAAGTTTTATATATTTGAATTCCTACATAAATAAAATAGAGAAGGAGGAGATCAATGACTTGGGCATGCAGATGAAAAAGGTAGAAAAAAACAAATTGAAAACCCCCAAGAAAATACCAAATTAGAAATACTGAAAACCAAAGGAGAGATTAATAAAATTGAGATTAAGAAAACTATTGAATTAATAAATAAAACCAATAGCTGGCTTATAACAAAAAACTAATAAAATTGATAAAACTTTGGTCAATTTGATTAAAAAAAAGAAAGAAGAAAATCAAATTACTATTCTTAAAAATGAAAGGGGTGAACTCACCTCCAATGAGGAGGAAATTAAAACAATAATTAGAAATTACTTTGCCCAACTGTATGCCCACAAATTCGATAATGTAAACGAGATGGATGAATATTTTTAAAAATACAAATTGCCCAGATTAACAAAAGCAGAAATTGAATACTTAAACCACCCCATATCAGAAAAAGAAATTGAACAAGACATCAATGAACTCCCTAGGAAAAAATCTCCAGGACCAGATGGATTCACAAGTGAATTTTATCAAACCTTTAAAGAACAGTTAATTCCAATAATATATAGATTATTTTTGAAAATTAGCGAATAAGGAGTCCTCCCAAATTCTTTCCATGATACAAATATGGTTTTGATACCCAAACCAGGAACAGACAAAACAGAGAAAGAAAATTATAGACCAATTTCTCTAATGAATATAGATGCAAAAATTTTAAACAAGATTTTAGCAAAAGAAATACAGCATCTTATCAAGAGAATACTACATTATGATCAGGTAGGTTCATACCAGGATTGCAGGGCTGGTTCAATATTAGGAAAACTATTAGCATTATTGATAATATCAACAACAAAACTAACAAAAACCACATGATTATCTCAAAATATGCAGAAGAAGCTTTCGACAAAATACAACACCCATTCCTATTAAAAGCACTGGAGAAAATAGGAATAAAGGGAAGCTTCCATAAAGTAATAAGCAGTAAGTACCTAAAACCTTCAGCAAGCATTATATGCAATTGGGATAAGCTAGATGCATTTCCAAAAGGTCGGGGGTGAAACAAGGATGTCCATTATCACCACTATTTTTCAAAACGATACTAGAAATATTAGCTGTAGCAATTAGAGAAGATAAAGAAATTGAAGGAATAAAAATAGCTAAAGAAGAAACTATGTTATCACTCCTTGGAGATGACGTGATGATATACTTAGAGAATCTCAGCCAAGAACTAGAAATCAAGGAGATGCCCATCAATTGGGGAATGGCTTAATAAATTATGGTTTATGAATATAATGGAGTACTATTGCACCATAAGTAATGACCAACAAGTAGACTTCAGGGAGGACTGGAAGGACTCACATGATCTGATGCTGAGCGACAGGAGCAGATCCAGGAGAACTTTGTGCACAGCAACGACCACAGTGTGCGAGAGTTTTTTTCTGGTAGACTTGGAACTTTGTAATAACACAAGAACTTACTGAAAAAAAAAAGAAATCTCAATGATGGTTTTTTAAGGCAAAATACCTTCCACACTCAGGGAAAGAAATATGGAAGTCATCCGCAGAATGTAGCAGAGAATGTTTGTGTGTATGCGTGTGTGTGTGTGTGTGCATTTAGCCTAGTATGATTTGATTTGTTATATGATTTCTTCCATTTATTTTAGGGCGACTACAAAGCATGACTATAGTGAAAATGTGCTGAATAGGAAAGTATATGTAGAACCTGTACAGAATTGTATGCTGTCATGGGGAGGGAGGCGGGGTGGAAGGAGGAAGTTGTGGGCGGGATAAAATCTTAATTTTAAGGAAGTGATTTTAGAACATTTAAAAATAAAAAATAATAACTGTCACAAAATAGGAAAAAAATAAATATTTCTGAAATGCTTTGTATAGTACCTGAAACGCAATAAATGTTTAAAAGTCGATTATCACCTTCTCCTTCAAAGAAGATTTGGACCAATGTGAAAGAGAGATGGTATCTGCTTGTACTTGTCCCTGTAACCTAAAAGTATGAGCATAACATGTGGTCAGTTAAATACAGAATGAGTAATGATTCTACTATGCTCAGCCCAAAATATGAAAAGAACAGTACTATGAATAGTTAGTTACAAGCTTCCATTATGGCTGCTACCTGTACACCCCATATTGATGAAACTGTGTGTGTGTGTGTGTGCGTATGTATGCATGTTTTGTTGACTAGGGAGGAAAATCAATGACTTTACAGCTTTCAAGTGAGAAGGGAAGTTAGAGGTGATGTAATGTAGCCCTTTCCTCCAATACATAAAGAAACTGAGGACCATAATGGTTAATCATTTCACTTAAATTATTATAAGTAGGAAGTGAGAGAAATCTAGAATTTTCCTCTATTCCTAGGACAATTGTCACTATACTATGCTGTTGCTACCTATTACAATTTTTCCCTTTCTATTCTTGTCCTGCAACTTTTTTCACCCTTGAGGTATGTAGGTAGATCTTCATGACATGAAAGAATAGTGTGTTCACTTCTCCTGGTAAATAAATGTTGTTTGGCATTTCTAATATTCAAATTTTAAAATGTCTTTCTTTGAAATATTTGTGTCCTTTGGTTGAAACCAATTAATTGTCAACTACTTCCTGTCAAAAAATCACATATTTATATTATCTCAGGAGACATGTTATGAACCCCAGATAACATTCTGGAACCACATGTAAGAGAGGGCACAAGATTCTATAATTGGAAGCAAGAAATCGTTGGGAAGGAAAATTTTTTGCATTTTTAATATTTTAAAATCATTCTTTGTGTCATCAAAGCAAATCTATAATCAGGGGCATATGTTAGATATTAGAAAAGATGGTGTCTAAATTCACATAAGGTTTCTACTATGATAGAGAGATTTAAAAAAAAACCTGAAAATCATCATACAAAATCTTACTTAACATATAAAATAAATTTCCAATATGTAATGGGAGTACTTGTTAATAAACCACTTATTTATGGTCCTCCACGAAAAAATGACAATGATTTAGCTTAAAGTTAATTGGAAGTGCTTGGGAAAAACTGAAATGCTCAGTGTTCTCCTGAATATTTCTACAATTAAAAATTATAATGTTAGGAACATAACTCACTACACTTTTCTAGAACTGATGCCACCTTTACCATATTTAACAGATTACACAAAATGATCCTTTTATCTCTTATATTTGATGATTTTAAGAAAATACTTTTTTGGGGGAAAGATGGTGGGATATTTAAAAGGGCACAGTGTACCCTGTACAAATGCTACTTTTGGTTTTAGAGATAATGGCTTTTATGGAAAGAGTGCTAAATACTATGCAGGATAAGAAACCTGCAATATAAACCCAGTTCAACAGTTTTCTGCTTTAACCAAGACTTTGTTGCAGATCAGGTTAGACCAAATTGGACAGGGACATTTCTTCTTTCATTGACCTTTAAGTTACAAAGCATTTGGAGACAATTTCTCCATAAAGAACATCCCCCATTTCCCTGGAGACTGTCAGTTCTCTAAGTTTCAAACGTTTGATGCAAATACTATAAATAAATGTTTAAGAAAACATTAGACTCTAAGATAACCAAATTGAGAGCCCTGAACCATCCAGATTTAGACCAATTTTCTATTGTAGTAGATTCTGTGTCTCCCTTTCTCCTGGCCTTTAAAGGCACGTGGGAAAAGGAATTAGAGTAATGAGTTCCCACAATATTAAGTGACCAAGATCCAACATCCTCTAAGAATCCCTCATCGCTGGACTGTGTAAAGTGATGGTTTGATGATGAACTCATGAAAAAATTTTTTTTCTGTAATTTCTTTGGTCCTTTTGCTCCCTCCAACCCCACCGCAGTCCTTGGTCACTCTCCCTTTGACCATGTCTCACCCTGTCCCCATTCTTCCTGTTCCTAAGTCTTTTTATCCAAGACCTTTGAATTTACCGAATGATCAAAATATTATCACTTCATGTCTTTTTTTTTTTTTAACAGCCACTCCACTTTTTATCTTAAGGGAAATAGAAGGTCATTCAAAGTGGACGGAAGTAGAAGCATTGAAAAAATAAACATTGGGGGCTAAATTATTTGAGGCTTTGAATGTTTGAGCAAGAACTTCAGCTTTTAATCTCTAGGAGGTGAGGAAGCTAAATAATTAATGCAGAAAGTGAAAGACGTATTACTTAAGAAATATTAATCAGGAGCCATAGAAATAATTCATATATGTTTTTGAAATAAATTTATTTGGTAGTTCTTGGATTTAAATATAGGTTTCTCTCTTTCTCTCTCTCTGTATATACATGTATGTGTATGTACAGTTATTGCCCTCATATTTAATTGGTCTCATCACACATGGCACTTGTGGAATGGATAAGGTGTCTCATTTTGATTTATGTTCCTATGCAGAAATATAGACATAGCAAAATTAAGTAAGTTTTCACAGGTCATACAGTGGCTCAGGAACAGGTGTTCACCAGGATCTGAGAAATGTACTGATAGTTTGTTCACTATATCTCACTCTTGCCCACAATAAAAATCCATGCCTTTTGCAGGTCTTGGAATACAAAGTTTGACTGCTTAAACAAAATGAGGTTTCAAAGCTTTTTTTTTTTTTCTGCTTTATTGAAATCTCACTAATAGTTTGTACTTTTACTGCCAGGATACATTTAAGGATAAACCTATTTTTGAGATACAGAATTTTAAAAAATCCCAGAACATTGTCAGATTTTGGGAAAGGGAATTAATTAAGGACTCTATGGAAATAAAAAATCATTACATAAGTTTATTTTGTTTTCTTTTCCTGGAAGACGTGAATAAAATAATAAAAAACAAATAAAAAATTCCTTCACTAACTTCTATAGAAACTGAAGTATCATATTCTATCTGGTGAATAATAGTAAAGAAGAAAAGCAGTTGTGATTTTGCATTTTGCCCGATGAAGTGAGAGGGAAAAGGGTGACAAATGGAGAAAAAAGATGAAGAGAGAAGAGAGAGAGAGAGAAAAAAAAAGCGGGAGAGGGACAGAAGGTAAGGAGGTAGAGAGAAGAAGAAGAGCAATAGAAAAAGAGAAAGGGAAAGAGAGAAGGGAGATAAATGGGAATAGTGAAACAGTGGGAAATGAGGGGGAGAGAGAGAGAGAGAAGCAAAGAGGAAGAGAAAGAGAGACAGAGAGAGGCAGAAACAAAGAGAGGATCATATGGCTTCAGATCCATTTCCTCTTATACTACTTCCATTTATTTCTCTTAACATCGTTTTCCAAATTTTCTGTTAAGCTGTCATTGATCACACTAATACACATACGTATACATTTTTTGGTCTTCTTTAGTCTTAAATGTCTAATAGACTTTTCCTTTTAAGAAATTTGCATCACGGCAAACACAGATGTTTGTTTTTACTTCCACAGTACTTTTACAGCCCATTGCCCTGTCCTCTTCAGGGGTATGCAGGCAATCTTGTTTTATTGCCTGAACATCAGAAATGCTGGCAAATCCTATCAATTTGAAGAGGCTTGGAGCTGAGCCAAGAAGTTTTGATTGCCAAGAGATCAACACTAACGCCTTAGGGAAAATTCATTCAAAGAATTCTCACATATTAACGTTGTTTTCAGCAGCTCAAGAAAACAATGCCCACCAAAATATACACGCCAATCAACCAATCTATCAAAAATATTAATCAGGTTCCTGCAGCATGCCAGCTGAGGAAGCAAGTTCAAAGAATGAAAGGTATAATCATTCAAATTGCCTTCAGATCTTTTTTTCTATGTCAGTCAGCTCCAATTAAGGAATGGTTAGGGGAGAGAAAAACAGAAACTCTGATATAGACGTAGGAGGAAAAGGAGAGGACAAGGACAACAGCAGCATCAGTAGTCATAGGAATAGCGATAACAACAGCAGCAGCGGCAAGACTCGTGGCGGTAATATTAGCAGTACTGGAAGTAGCGGTAGCAGTCGCAGCAGCAGCAGCAGCAGCAGCAGCAGCAGCAGAAGGGAATGGTAACAGAAGCTTCAGTAATAATGGCAGCAGCCACAGCAGTAGCAGTTACCACTTAACTTCAAAGCCTGAAGAAAGACAATTTGTCTTTTACGGGGAGATCTGAGAATCAGGGCAGTGTGGTTTCATGTTCTGAAAGCATTGAGATACTATTTTCGATAAATACCAACTGTGAAAGTCTTTCCAGTGTGTCTAGCCAACTTTAAAAGTACAAATCAGTTGTTGATCCTTCTGATAAAGACCATCTATTGATTAGTTAATTCTTTATATAAATTAGAAATTCATGTTTAGGCTGGGGATGTTCAGGGTAGATCTGTACCAGATATTTGAGAGAGCACTTGGTCTCACTAATGGCACAGGCTCTGCTAACTATTGATTATTATTATTATTTCATTATGCAGAGATTTGTGAAACAAACACTGAGAAGAGAGATTTTGAAATAGAATAACTTTTACGATGTGACAAAGAAAGATGGGCAACATAAGTATATAGTCATCTCCTGTTCTCATTTCAATCCATGGGATTAAACATTTAAATTTTTTTGGTGGCTGGAGGAGAGCAGGGTCTAATTTCTTCCTATTAGATGGGTGTTGAATAATTGAGAATATTTCACCTCACGTTTTGTGAGTAAAGCTGGCTGCTGTTTTGTCGCCAGGGAGGATTCCTGTGGCTCTGAAATACATCAGAAGACAGAAATTCAGTGGCAGAAAAATACAACTAACTCTGGAATTGGCAATCCTCATTTTACTAGACGTTTTCATGGAATGAATACGGGATATATGGAGTTTAAGGTGTCTTGGATTTCTAATTTGAAATTTCTAATAAGTAATTGGTTATATGGGTTTGAAGCTATTGGTAACCCATGGAAACAGAGAGAGAGAGACAGACAGAGAGAGGAGGGAGATTATTAATTGTTCAATATCATCTTCAAAATAAGTTTTCGTGAGAATATTTCAGAAATTACTTGTGCTTTTGTATAGTGTATATGTATCTATACATATGTATGTTTACACACCTCCATGTATATTTGTGTATGTGCATCTATGTATATGAAAATATACATTTAAATACACATAAATATATATATTTCTTTAAAGAATGTATAAATTGGACAATTGTTAAATGTTGCAGTGGAACAAATACAGAAAGGAAAGCTACAGTATTTATTTCTAGCTAGTATTCAAGGGGGGAAATCCTTGCACTCTGGAACATTCATCCAAATTGAATAAGGATAAACATAAAACTTTCTCTGGATTAAAATTCACCATGCAAGTAGAAAATAAGGGAGAGAAGAAAACAGAGCAATTATAATGGGGGATAAAGACACTGATGTTATGTAATAAATACAAGGTCAACGTAAAAACAAACTATGAGATATTGTAACAGATTCATGTGATATTAGGACACATTATAAGACATTCTGAATAATAAATTAATAACTTGTACATTTTTGAAAACTTTGTTGGAATATTTTATTCATTTCTGTGACAATTAAAAGGGCATTGGGTAACTGGTGAGGGTAATGGAGAGGAAAATTGGAACCATAAAGCGCCTCCTATTCTTCATATGACCTGAAGATGTATTGAAGAAACTCTAATAGTAAATCGTGCCATATTGTATGTAAACGTTATTAATATTAATATATTTCAATATGGTTTTGAACATGTTCTTTAATATTGATGGTTCAAGATTTTCCTTTCTCTTTTCTGCAGATAAAATAAGGCACTTATGTCCTTTAGAAATGGAAAATCAAAATCATGTGACTGAGTTTATTCTTCTGGGACTTTCACAGAATCCAAACATTCAGAAAATAGCATTTGTTATTTTCTTAGTTTTGTACCTTGCAACTGTTGGGGGGAATTTGTTTATTGTTGTGACAATCATCTGCATCCCTTTTCTTTTGGTTTCCCCTATGTACTTCTTCCTACCCTTTCTGTCTTTCTTGGATGCCTGTTTCTCTTCTGTCATTGCTCCTAAAGTTATCATAGACTGTCTCTATGAAAGGAAAACCATATCCTTCCAAGACTGTATGGGTCAGATTTTTGCAGAACATTTCTTGACCGGTGTTGAGGTGATTGTCCTCACATCCATGTCC
>JAQQSK010008125.1:0-13645 GCA_028658325.1 Potorous gilbertii | reverse complement strand
CAAATAAGGGGATTGATTGGACTACCTAATCACTAACGCCCTTTCTAGCTTTAAATCCTATGTTTCTAAGTCAGCCATGCTGCATAAATTTAGATCCCAGTTTCTCTAATTAGAAAGCTATTTTCCCCTTTCTGAACTTCAGTTGTTTTTCTCCCCTACATGAAAGCAGGAAGTTGGATTAGAAGATCTTGTCCCTTCCAATTCTAACATTTGGGTTAGATTGTTCTCTCTCTCTCTTTTCCTCCCTCTCTCCCTCCCTCGTTCCCTCCCTTTCTCACATTTTGGGTATCTTTAAGTCTTGTTGGTGCTCCAAATTGTTGTCTCTATGCAGTATTTTTCTAGGGAAATGAACTGAGTGATAGAAATCATTACCAAATACAAGACTGATCCACAAAATCCCAGAGAAATCTTTGATAGCCAATATCCTAAATTAATGAGCTGTTCATTCATTTATTAAAGGAACAGAGACCTGTGACACAAAGCAATTTTTAGATAGTTAAGATAGCTTTAAAAACTGTTTAATGCTCAAAACTACCATCCGTATTTTGCAGTTAAGTTCTAAACATAAAACAATTAAAACATTCTATTCACATTCAAAACACTTTTACTGCAAACTCAAAGTGCTGCCATTTTCAATTCTGAAGGCCACTGTGCTTTAGGAGAATACTCTCTAAAGGAAAGAGGAGATAGGGGTGAAAGGGAGGAAGAAGATGAGGGTAAAGAGTTTCCATGAGACTGTCAAAGAAGTTTCTACTCAATATTCATTCTCAATATTCAATATAGGATGTAACAAAACAGAGTTGTCTAACTACTGACTCACCTACTTCACTGTCTCTCCACACCATGGTCTCCATTTAAACTAAACTGTAGGCTTACTCTTAGAAAAATCCAGCCCCAATGGCAGATAAAATGTCAGGATCCATTGATCCACAGCCTAAACATCTTTCATTAAGAAAGAGTCCTGGATTTTGAATCAAATGATCTGAGTTTTTGAATAGCTAGACAGTATGACTGTGTGATCTTGGCTAAGTCACTTCTCCTTCCTGGGTCTCAGTTTTCTCACAAGTTAATAAGGGGGCTTGATTAGATTATCACTAATGACTATTTCAACTTTAAATCCTGTTATCTTAATTTAGCCTAGCTATCTCTCTTACTCTGAATTTGTATCCCATTTCCCCTCCATGACTTAATTGCCTATCCTACTACCCCAATCCTATGATTGAAATCTTGTCATGATTTCCTAACCTGTAGAGTATACCAATTTCACTGGGATTTGGATCTCCTAAAACTTAGTCCTTACAACTGTGCCTTTCCTGCCTGTTCTTTGATTTTGACCGTTTATCCCTTGGTCTAGAATTTTCTTGACATCAGAATTTTCCTGTCTGTCAGGAAAGAAATTCATTTGTTACTTACTGATGCTGAAGGACATTTAACTTTTCCACATCCCCTGCCCCAAGCGTGTGGGTCTACCTAGTAGATAGGTCCTGGCCAACCCTAGTTAGGCTTATCCTATTGTCGGTTGTGCTTAAAACTAATGTGGGATGTCATAGAATACATGCTTATAAAAAGAGAGAAAATGATCAAAAATCTCTCTGTTCACTGGCTTATAACTGGTAAAAAGTAGTTTCAAAATAAACAGAAAACAAATGACACTGCATTATCTTGCCTACAGCCTAATAATATATCCTAGGTATCAGATTCCACATTTACGACATTCCTTCATAGTCTTTTGACTATTTTTGTTTTAATTTTACTTTGTTTTGGACTAGATCAGTGGTTTCGTTATTGTAGGGCATCTTAACTATGGAACTCCCTCTACTCCCTAGGATGAAAAATTAGCATTCATGCCCCAAATACTTATGCTTAGAAAAGTTTAATTTCATTTAAACAAACATGTATCACCCATTGTGGATTTAAAAGTAGGCTAGTCTCTTGCACAGTAACAAAATTAGATAGTAATAATGAGAATAACTCACATTTGGAGTGGCAAAGTAGAGATATCACTGACTTTGGAGTAAAAAAAAAATCTAAGTTCAAAACCTGGCTCTACCATTTACTACTTGGATCAGTCAGTTAACTATTCATATTTTTCATCTGTGGAATGGGAGGGTTGGGCTCATTGATTTATTTCTCTGATGTCTTCCAGTATAAATCCTTTATCCTATTGAGCATTGTAAGGTTTGCATAATGTGTTACTAACAAAAAATAATAACCATTTTATAGATGAGGAAACTGAGACTGAGAGAGGTAAAGCTGTGCATTATAGTTAAGTACTGAAACTTAGACTGGATCTCAACCCACCTGAATTGGTGACATTGCAAATGCATACAATTCAGAGCCAGACAATCTAAATTTAAGTTTGCTGCTTATCTGCGTGACCTTAAACAAATATTTTAATCCTTCTAGCTTAGTTTTCTGATCTATAAAATGGGGAGATTTTCTAGGTGATCTCTAAGACCCTTTCTAATTTTAAAGCATATGATCCTGTGATTCTAAGTCTAGCTTTCTTTCCATAAAATATTGGGACTTCTATGAAGAAAGATCAATAGAATTACAGAATGCCTATACATAGCTAGTTGGTCTGATTCATGCCAATCAGTGATGAGTCAACAAGTATTTACTACATATGTGGCACTATGTTAATTGCTGGGGATACAAAGAAAGGTAAAAACAGCCTGTGTCTTCAGAGAGCCTACATTCTTAATGGGAGAAAGATAACATGAAAACAACTATGTACCTTCAAGATAAATTCAGGTTAACAGAGGCAATGCCCTGCCATTAGTGTTAGTTCCCCTGTAAATGTGTACATTATACCCTATAAAATGAGGATAATTATTATACTACTTAACTCAAAAGTAAGTAGTAAAATTACCTCATTTGCACAATTTAGCTATGGTTATGTGTTTTCTGATTCTTATATTGATTTATTTGCATATGTTTGTATATACAATAAAAAATTCAGTGATTTGAAGACAAGGACAGTGATTTTTCTTCCTTTTTTATGGCTCACAGTACTTTGCAAAGTGATGGTGTATATTAGGCTATAAATTCAAGCTAACTGATTAGACAAAGCATTGGAAAACAGTGGGACAATGTGTATGTATTGATTTATCAATTATTATGAATTTGTCCACTCACCAAATTCAAACTTTCTCATTCAACAGATGAAGAATTTGGTACAGAGAGAAGAAAGTTGTCAAAGGTCATAGTGCTACTTAATGCCAGAAATGAGACTAGAACTCAATTGTTTTTCTAATTCTTAATTCAGTGCTCTGTCCACTACACCATAGTGCTGATTCTAGCCTTAATGAATGACTCCTCTAAGAAAACTAAAACCCACAGATTGGAGGCAGGTCACCAGGAAAAGAAACAGAAGAAGTGAAGTTCAAATAAAATTAGCAAATATGAAGTTAAACAGATTTGGTATTTAATCAAATAAATAATAGAACTCTTGGGCGACATTGAATCAGAAGATATATAGAAACAAATACCTCAATAACGAAAGAAGACAAAAAAAAGTGCTGAGGGGAAAAAACACAACAATACGAGACCCTACAAATGTTTCACTTAATAGAGAATCATTTTTAAATTATTATGCTTTTAGGATACTGAACCTAAAAAATGATAGAGCTCTACAGAGCAATCCTAAAATACACCCACTGGCAGGAACTATCTTTTGCCTCCATTTGTGCCTACTACTTAATAAATGCTTATTGATTGGCTAATTGATAAAAACAATGAATTTTATGAGCCAGTCTGATAACTAGCTTCCACCGCTGTGTCTAAATACAATTTCAGACCTGCATAATGTACAGTATATATTATGGCACTTAACACATTCCTCTATAGTAACGGGGAAATAGTATTGAACTTGAAGTCAAGTATTTGAATACTGGTATTACATGACTTTCTAGCTATTCTGTATTAGCTATGTGCTTCCTCTTCCAATTAAATCACCTTGTGTTTATTTGAAATATATCTGTTTAGTATGTACTTATATATGTTCACATTGTCTCTCCTGACAGTAGGCAAATTCCTTGAGAGTGGAGAGTATTTCTTTTGTGATATCCTTGCCCCCAGGCTAGTCCAGTGCCTGACGTAAAGTAGGTAATAAAGTCAAGTGCAAGTCATGTCATCATTTCTCTGATGGCATGGTCTTCTTCAGCAACAAAGGACAAACCCAACAACAACTTATGTGATCATGACCAAATCAATCTACTCTGTTTCCTCTTTTGTAAAAGGGGAAAAGTTATATTTGTACTGTTTGTCTCATAGGGTTGTTTGGGGGCATTAATGTAGAATTAACAAAAGGAGAATCTAAGATGCTAAATAGCCTCAATGAAGATGGCGGCTAAAAAGACTGATAAATGCAGAATATCCAAGATGATTTGGGGATACTACAGTACATACAGGAGGAAATGAAAGTGACTTGCTTAAGGCTTATATATACGATACCTAAAAGAAGTAAATAGAGAGCTGGAATTTGAATCCAATTTCTAGGATTCCAGATAGAGTGCTTTTCTAAGAGTTACTTGCAATGTTCTATTTGGGGACTTGAATTCATTTTTAACAATATCTGTCTGTCTATCTATCTATCTATCTATTTATTTATCTATTATCTATCTATCCATCATCCATAGATATAGAATACAGGTAACTGTATTTCAGCATAATTGATTTCCTTTGTAATCCTATGTATTTTATTTCATGCTTTAAAACACTGTCCTGAGAATTAATCAGATTATCTAAAAGACTCATGACACACACAAAGAGGTTAAGAACTCTGACTCCAAATTGATTTTTAAAAATAAAAAAACCCCAAACAAATCAAACACCACCATTAATTCTTTGATCTATATCTATTGATGATTTTTCAGGTTTATTCACTTCTGTGATTACTGGGGGATGGGGAAGCAGAGAGATGTGATGGTATGGGGAAGGGGTGGATCCTCAGTAAATGTGATATTTTTTAGTAGGGGAAGAGTTCAAGGGCACTCAGTTCTCTCTGGCACTTTGGGACATAATCCATTAAGTTAGATAGTCCTTTCTGATCACATATTTAAAATAAAACATGAAGAAGAGTATCTAGGATCATTTGCTGTTATCCAGCTCTGTGGTCAGTCTGAAGCTTTATGCCAACTCAAAAATATTGCTTCATAAATGACTGAAAACATCAAGAACTTAATTATGAAATGGGGCAGCTCAGTGACTCAATGCAGGGCTTTGAATCAGAAATACCCATCTTTGTGAGTTCAAATCTATTCTTAGATACTTATTAGCTGTGTGACCTTAGGCAAGTCACTTAACCCTGTTTACTTCTGTTGCTCATCTGTAAAAGGAGCTGGAGAAGGTAATGACAAAATACTATACTATCTTTGCCAAGAAAATCTCAAAATGAGGTCATGGAAAGTCAGACATAACTGAAACGACTGAACAAACAACAGATAATGAAATACTTGAAGACTAAAAATGCAAATCCATACAAATAGGTAGAGGAAAACTTGTAACAAATGGATTCATTATTAATGAGATTAAGACTCTGCAGAATCTGGGGCAATGGTAAGCCTATAAACATCCAGCTTCCTTTGGTAGGTAGCTGTGGTGTCATAGAAAGAACCTTAGATTGGAAGCAAAGATTCCTGACTCCATAATTTATTAGCTCTATGACTTGGGATAAGCTGCTTAATTGTTCTTCCCTATGAAATTGTGAGATCCTTGAAAGTAAGGTTTGTCTTGCACCTGTTACAGTGCTTGATGCATATGTAGGCCATTAACAAATGCTTATTGGCTAACTGAAATACCAAAACAACAATAACAAATGCCATTTATATCATGCTTTAAGTTTTGCAAAACAAATGAGATCCATTGTCTCCTTGAGTCTCACAATACCCTCATGAGATAAATGCTATAGGTATTCAAAGACCTTATACAGATGAGAATATTGAAGTTTAGAAGGGATAAAAGATTTACCTAGGGTCAGGAAGCTAATAGGTGGCAACATTCTGGAGCCTAAGTTTGCTCATATATAAAATGGGGGGATATAAATACTTGCCCTAGTAGTTTGTTGATCCAAAGTTGTATCAAACTGAAGTTTAGAGATGTTCAATTACTTGAAGAGTAAACTGAAAATATTAATTAAAAATTGTGGAAAATGAAGATAATCAGCAGGTTTGTTGTTCATTCTCATTAACCGTTCTGTTCTTGGACTTAGAGATAGGACTGCACAGCATAGTTACTAAGCAATTTCTTCTCTTTCTTTTTAAAATGTTATTAGAGAGGCAACAGGCTACAGAGTCAAAAGCACAGGTCTTAGAACCAGATGCTCCAGTGGTATTCTCTTGCCTTTAGCTGAAATAAACTATAAACTCCTTAGTTTGGTTTTTTAAAATCCTTCATTATATGGTTTCAGCCTCATTTTCCAGGAGTGTTTCATGTTATTTTCTTTCATGCACACAATGGTCTAGCAAAAAGCATCCTATTTGCTATCTTCTGTTAAATCAGTAGCAACAGCAACATTTGATCTTCTCTATATGTGTCTTTGTATAGGCAGTGCCCTGTGCTAGTTATGTTCCACCTGTTCATCTTTTCATTGTATAATTTATTCCTTCCTTTAAGGCTCAGCTCAAGCATCATATCGTTCATGAGACCCATTCTGACCCCCTACTTGTCTATGTACTCTCCTACCCACAATATAAACAACTTTGTTTATATTTATATATTTTGTTTGTCCCCATTCTGTTCTCAGCTCTGCCCAGTGCCCTCCCTGGCTTTCTTTAAGTCCCAACTAAAATTCCACCTTCTCCAGGAAGCCTTTAATTCCAGTGTTTTCTGTCTTCTAATTACTTCTTATTTATCCTGTATATAGCCTGCTTTGTATATATTTGTTTGCATATTGTTTCTCCTATCATACTGCAAACACCTTGAGTGTAAGGGCTGTCTTTTGTCACTTTTTTATATCCCCAGGCCTTAGCACAGTTTCTGGTACATAGTAGGTGCTTATTAATATTTACTGAATTGAATGTAATTGATTAATTTTTCCTTAGTGGACTTCTTGAGGACAGGAATTGTTTTTTTTTCTGTTTTTGTGCCTCATAAATAGTGGACAATTAATAGAAGCTTATTATTTTATTGATTAACAAATACAACCCTTTACTCCTAATTTTTACTCCTATTTTTTCAAGTAAGATTTGCACTGCCTCTCTTAACTGGGCTTTTGTGAGCAAAGCATTTTGCAAACCTTCAAGTACTATATAAATATGGCATTCATTTCAAGAGACTTTTTTTGCAGTTGGAAAACACAGATTATTTTCTCATTCTCATGCTTTGGCTTCAAACGTTGAGAAAACATTTGTGACTTTGTTCATTCATTCAACAAAACACCTCTGCAAAATACACACTATGGTCTTAGTGAACTGTCCTTATAACCAGGCCAAATGCATACAATTTAAAAATAACTTATGTGGAATCTTTAGACTCAGCCTAATCTTTTCTTTTCAGGTAGACAATAAAGTTGTCCTTCCTTTTAATTGTCAGGCTTAGGCAAATGCAATTCACTGTTATTTTTGTGGACAAAACCAAGTGATGTCCCTTTGTATCTTCCCCCTCTTCCAGTCAGTTTAATACCAACCTTACATGTTGCAAATATATTTCTAGCATCCAGTACAACTAGCACAGGATTTTGTATGAAGGAAGTATTTAATAAATACTTGTTCCCATTGAGTGAACCAGAATTTTTGTTGATCAAAACAATAACCTGAATGAAAATACAAGGCCATGGTAATTAAAATGACAGTGTGGCACTAGTGAAAATTAAATATTTTTCACCATCATGGGCTGATTGATCCTGAAAAGACATAAAGGCTGGTGCATGCATGTGACACTCTCAAGTTTACTCTGACCCCAAAATTCCATCCAAGAAAGTTGATTAAACCAATTATATGAAGTTAGGGCATAATTTGCCTTACCTATATAGACTTTTTTTTATTTTTTTTTAATTGAGAAGTTATAAAAAGTAAGGAACTTTGGTAGTCAAAGAATTGCCAAAAGCTAAAATCTTTCCGTAAACCTATAATTGACTATTATTTTTCTTGGTAATTCAGGTCAAAATATGTGAAATGAATAATTAATACAATTATTCATTCTGGTCCTGAATTATGGGGAGCACCCTTTCCAAGTGCTTTTGGACACAAACAATAAGGATCCGGAGTTGACAATTCAGTGTTTTGTTTTCCTTTCCCAATTGGTTGCTGTGTCATTTTCGGCCACGAAAACACATTTTAAAGGTCAGTGTCACAGTAATCAGGTCTCAGAAGGTTGAATACTATAAGTAAAGGAGCATCTTCAAAGCTGATGTCAGAATGTCTGGGGAAAGGGTTGTGCAGAAGAGGAGAGACAATGGTGCCCGAAGGTGATTAGCAGACCCTTCTAAACAGAGTTCATTAAAGCCTCAGAGGCTGTCAGCTGTCAGCTTGGCTGGCAGCAAGGTTAGTGACCAAGCAAGCCCTGAAGGGGAATAGGAATATGAAATATTGGAAAGATAATAAGAAGAGGCCATTTATCCCAAAAGGCTAATTCTTTTCTTATATGCTCCAATTCTATCTCTTTATTTA
This sequence comes from Potorous gilbertii, assembly GCA_028658325.1. Classification (NCBI taxonomy): domain Eukaryota; kingdom Metazoa; phylum Chordata; class Mammalia; order Diprotodontia; family Potoroidae; genus Potorous; species Potorous gilbertii. The sequence goes on along the minus strand of JAQQSK010008125.1, from coordinate 5,036 downwards.
TTTTTGTTTTTTCTTACTTTTGGCACACTTAGCAGGAAGAAAAAAAAATAAGGAGCTTATTGAGTTTCCTTTTCGTTTTTATCTTTAAGAAGAAATAGTTTCTTATTTACTCATTCAACAAACATTTATTAAGGGCCTTCTATACACCAAGAAGCAAGAATTCAGAGAAAAAAATGAAATAGCCTCTGCCTATGGGAGTGAAGTTTCCATTCTCTCTCTCTCCCTCTCTCCCTTCATTATTTTATCACTTCTCTCTCTTCCTTTTTATTCTTTGCAAAATTGGTTTATTTATCATTTCAGGAACAATTTGCTAATACTTAGCTGAGTCCTAAAGTCACCTGGACTGCTGGAAGGCGTGGGACATCTCTCCCTTCCTTAACCAGAGATCTTTAACCACAAACTCTATGATCATTTGTCAGGGATGTTGTGGAAAGGATTCTTGTTCAGCTACAGACTAGATTAGATGGCCTTTGAGGGTCCTTCAAATTCTCCAATTTTATAGTCCTGTGGAATTCTGCCTTGTGCCTCCACAGATATTTTTCTTTTCTCTTTAACAAGGTCCCCCTGCTCTCTTTTTTTTTTTTTTTTGCTAATAGTGCTTTTTATGTATTTCAGATTATGCTGTTATTTAAAAATGTCTTCTTTTCCAATGAAAAGCAATGAGTTCCTTAGTTTTTTATATGATAGGATTTTTGGCATTTGATTCTACTTTATAACAGAATTTTTCCCAGCAATTTATTAGTGAAATTCTCCTGGAGGTAGCATTGGGAAGTGGAAAGAGCCCTAAATATGGAATCAGGAGAGATATGGGTTCAAATTATTTCCTCTCATTTGTGGAAAATTTATTTTTAGATGTCTAAGAGCTATTTTAAAACAATGTAAATTTATTAATTTTAAAATAATTTTATTATAGTTGTATTAGCTTAGTCTCTATTAATATTAATTTTTATCTGAATCAACTCTCTTATGAGTCAACAGAAATCCTTGTCATCTCATAGTTCCAATTTTTAAAAAAATCAAGTTTACTAATTAATCTGTCTAAAAATCTGAGCTTAAAGACTTTGTATATTACCATAGACCACAGAAACACCAACTTATTTTTAAAAATCATTTATATGTTATTATTATTAAATTATGCTTTGTATATGTATATTTTCTTTAATTCCATTTGAATGAGTGTTTCTGGTCATAAACTAAATGCATTCAAACGACACTTGAAGGTTGCTGGAAAGGGGAAACTGATAAAAAGGTAAGTCCATCTTGGAGCCTTACCAAGGGAATTCAGTTAATGATGTACTCACAAGAGTCATAGAATGACTCATTAAAAAAAATAGATTTGGGACATGATGAGATAATCAGTTCGACTCCTTAGATTTGAAGAGAAAACTGAGGTCTAGAGAAAGTGAGTCCCAGAACTACTAGGGCTGGGAAGAAAATCTGACTGTTCTGCCTTCTAGGACAATGTATCTCCCATTATAGGATAGAATCCCTCAACTTTCAGATGGTGTGGCTTCTTCCATGTGAGGGACTACTGAGAGTTACAGTAAATGTTTGTTTCCTTAACTGTAAGTTATGGGGATTGAACAAGGTGATGTATCTCTGAGGTCTGCTTTTTTGCAGTAAGTCTTATGAGTACAAGTAACAATGTAAGACAATTTTAAAAATTTCTTAAAGATACAATTGCTGAGAAAGAGGTGAGAGGCCTTTCCCCTATTAAACTTTGTATAATCCTGTTAATTTGACATTAGCTCAGAGATAGATAATTCGATACAACACTGCATTCCTAAATCTTGACTTTAATTATGATTCAAGGTAGTATATGGTTTCCTACAGACAAGTAGCTGGTGACCTTGCAATAGTTGCCATTGGGTGACATGATTATAACTGGTTAGTGGAAATACAGTAAAGAATGGGAAACATACATACCCACCCACACACCCATACCCACACCCACACACACATACACATCTCAGTTTGAAGGGAGGGCAAATAATCCTTTATGAAACTCCTATAAAATAAGCTCATAGTTCCTTGATCCTGTAATAAACCCATTAGAGCGAAAGGATTAAATAGTCACATCAGAGTTTGTAGTTGGGTGGAATGAGGGGGAAAAAGAATTATTTTCTACAAGCCTGTAATTTCAAGCAACTTTTGAGTGGGTGAAAACCACTTCAAAATGTTCTCACACCTTTACTTCTCAATCTCTTCTACCCACTCTGCCTCCTCTTCTCATCCTTTTTCTCCCTCGTTTTTCCTTTCCTCTCTCGAGGAAGTTTGAATGAGAGTAGGAGGAAAACAGCAGGGAGCCATTGAAGGTTCCTTTCTTCCCATCTCCCACTTGAAGTCATAGAGACAGTGTAAGTGACTAGAGAGGAGGAGGAGGAGGTGCTACCTAACACTCCATGAGATTTATGGGTATTGCTGCCCTAGTAAGACATGTTTAGAGGAAATACAGTTGGCTGACATACACTTGGGGAAGCAGATATTTCTTAGAGCCTGGGCAGAAGAAGCAGCGTGAGTTATGTGTAAGAGGAATGGGCTGCCTGGAGAAATCAGAGGACCACTCATTGGGGATTTCAGGTAGAAGCTGGACTAGATGGATTCAGGGACCCCTTATAGCTATGAGATCCAGTGATCCAGAGTAACAGTGACATGCAGTGATGATGAGTACATTTAATTTCTTGGCTTTCTGAGATTGTTCCTTACTCTGGCCACCTTTGGCCTCATTTCTTGATCTTTGCTCAAGCTTGCTTTCTGGATTGACACCACACACTGGTCTTTAGTCAACTCTTAATCATAGTTCTTAATAATTTGGAGCTTAATGTAGTTAAAAGGAAATTCTCTTGGTGGAATTATATCAGAGAATCATGGAATTTAGAGGAAGAAGGGTCTTCTGAAATATTATGATAATATTTATGTATCATTTTAAGGTTTGTGACGTACCTTCAATATATTCCCTCACTTGATCCTTGCAACAATCTAAAAAAGGTAGATACTATTTATTATCCCCAGTTTTTCATACATGCAGAAACTGAAGCTGAGATGTTAAGTGACATGCCCAAGGTCAAGTAACTACGATCTGTGGCAAGATTCAACCTCAGGTCTTACTGACTCGTGGCCCAGTGCTCTATCAATCTAATTTCTCTTTTATAACTGAAGAAACAGAAGCCCAGAGAAGTGACAGAACTTGCTTAAGGTAACTCACTCAGTTATTAAATGACAGAGTTGGAATTTGAATTCAGGTGCTCTGACTCCCGCCCCAGTGCTACTTTCATTACACTGTGCTGTCTCTCACCATAATACATTGCCTGTCACAAGTGGCAGACACCACAGATTCCTTCTCTAAAGCAGATGGCAAATGTACTTGTCAGTTAGCACAATCTGGGATTCCAGAAACAGTTAAAGATTTTGACACATTCCTCTGAAAGAAACTTCAGAAGCAACAGGTATATAGGAACTAGTTCCACTTTTGGAAAAAGGAAAAGAAGTTTTCGAAATCAGATTGCCTCCATGTGACTCTCAGTTGCTCTCTATTGACTCTTCCATTTTCCTTAATCAGACTAAGCCAATCAAAATAATTAATTCTCAATAGCTGAAACAAGGACCTTCAGTAATCTCTTTGAAGTTTAGTGGGTTGGCTGAATCAAGTATTTGTGACTTTTGATGTGGCTTCATGTCTTTATTTTCATCTGACAACAGGACATGATAGCTTGTCACAATTTGTTATGCTGTTTGAACAACAAGACTTAGAAACTCAGGCTTTCTAAGCTGTCAATGACTGTAGAGGTCATCTCGTCCAACCCACACCTGAGCAGAAATTCCTTTGACAACAGTGCTGAAAAGGGTTCATCCAGCTTCTTAAACGTCCAGTGATGGAGGTCAAATAATACTTGCAGGTTAAAGAAGTGCCAATTATTATGATTTCACATTGTTTTTTACATAAAACTTCAGAACATACATGCCTTATCTCCAAAAACTAGAATAAGTTCCATAAGGGTAGGTAACATGTCTTAAATATTTCTCAAATTTACTTATTTCTGTTGAGGGTATTAGCATCTTTATGGGCATCCAGGTTAGCAGGCTTTAGGTTATCCTTATTCCCTTCCTCTCCACTTCATATCCAATCAGTTGCCAAGACTAGTTGATCCAACCTCCACAACAATTATATATAATCCCCAATTCTCACTCATTCACGTGCACACATATACACAACCTCAATAATGGACTGATAGTAGTAACCACTTAACTAATCTTTTTTGCTTGTAGACTCTCCCTTCTTCAGTTCATGTTTCATATATTGTAATCCCAACTCCAAACTGCTATCTCAAAGACACAAATCTTATCACATAGTTTTACTCAAAAAAAAAAAAAAAACCACACACTTCAATGGATCCCTATTGACTCTAGTTAAAAAAAAGGCAAACCTCTCAGTTTTTCATTTAAAGCCTTCTACTGTCTGGCTTCCATTTACCTTTTCAGGCTTAGTTCACATCATTCCTTTTTTACACATAACACATTCCTATTAGATGGGTCTACTAGTTGTTTCTATTCAAGACATTCTTTCTCCTGCCTCTCTATCCTTGTAGAAATGTTATCTCATGTTTAAAATGTACCCCTTTTGTCATGTCCTATATAATGCCTTTTCTGATTCTCTACCCCCATTTGGTTGTGGTAATCTACATATGGTTTTGGAGGTCACAGTATATTTCTTTGTGCTTGGAACCAGCAAGTGCCAGCAACTCCATGACATGAATTTGACATGCCACCAGACATGACAGCCCTGTTATGTCTTAAAAAACAAAATAAAACCCTTAAGTTTATTTAACTAAAAATGCAGAAAAATTTACACATTTCAAAAGCTGCCCTGATTTCTTTTTTGTCACTTAAAATGCTATATTTCATACGATTTCTCTGAGTTTATATTTACTTTATAGAATATTTGCATTCCTGAAAAATTTGATGCATCTAATTATATTTTCCTTCTGTCTTACCTAATAGTCTTGGAGATATTATGTCATCGTTGTTTATCTTTAATT
>JAQQSK010008124.1:0-13645 GCA_028658325.1 Potorous gilbertii | reverse complement strand
GTTCACCCCGCTAGTGCTTGGGGTCTGGGATTCAAATGCTGCTCCCCAGCCTCAGGGCTTTTGGCGGCAGGCCTGACTTGCTCTTCAATGGGGGCTTATCTGCTGGTTCTCAGGTGGGGGCAGGGCCACCTCCCAGGCTCAGTTCCCTCAGGGGGTTTATGCCGAGAACTTTTGTAATGGAGCTGGGGTGGAGCTCCTGCCTGCTCTGCCACAGTGGCCGCCTCCCGAGGGGGTCTGAGTCCCGGAGATACCCTGCTCCCCTCTCAACCTGTCTCTCTCACTGACCTGTGCGTCTGTGGGTGGAGGGACCTTTGCAGCTGCCGGAGATTCAGGTCCCTGATGCCTGCTTGGGTCTGCTGGCTCCTCTCAGTGCCGCGTGGCCGGGGTGGGGTAGGGGAGCGCTCTACTGGACAGGGCTCCGCTTCCGTCCGGGGTACCTTTGCGGTCGGTTTTTCAGGGCTCTCTGCAACGGAAATCTCCTTCACTGTGTTTCTGTGTGGCTTCCACTGTTCCAGAATTTGTCAGGAGTTCTTTTTACAGGAAATCTATGGGCTGTGGGTTCGGACCTAGCATAGGTGAGTCTTTCTCTGTATGTATGTATTTCTAAAGCACAGATTTACAAAGGATATAAACAATGGAGAAACAATCTCCAAGCCTGGCAAAATTAAGACTCACACAGGAATAGATTAAGAAAAGGAATCATCCTGTGTCTTTTTTCCATGATTCAGGGAGATACCCACACACTGTGAGAGCAGCAGGAATAGAGAGTAGATGTATGATTTCATTTCTCTTGGATGAGAAAACTCCCTCTTTCAATGAACATGTACACCTTCAGAATTTATAATCTTGGAGAGCTGCTTACAGCATGGAGAAATTACAATGATTTGCCCAGGTTCATCAGAGGCAGAGTTAATCCAATCATCCTGACTCCAAGGTCAGTTTTCTATTACCGTTTCCATAATACCCTTCAATAAAAAGGTACTCACTGACATGTCACGTTCACTTCTTAGAATGTCAAGACGATCCGAGATCAAATCTACCTTCAGCTACTTACTAGATATGTAACCCTGGGCAAGACACTTAACTTGTCTTCATGAGTTTCCTCGGCTGGAGATGAGATGATGACGCCAGGACCTATCTCCAAAGGTTGTTGTAATGATCAGAGAAAATAGTATTTGGAAAGTGACTAAGGGGGTGCCTGGTCCGCAGGAGGCGCTTAATAAAAGCTTGTTTCTCCTCCTCCTCTCTCCTCCCTCCCTCCTTCTTTTCTTCCACTACGCTTTCCCAGACCTAAGGTTTCATGGCCGTTCTTCAATGACTGAATAACAACAACTAACCATAGAGTAGAGAAGAAAGGATAACAAAGGAAATAAGGTCACTTGATTAAAAAAAAGTGAAATCAGCCAATGCAACCAGACCTGATTGGCAAATATAGGGAAACACAGGGGATCAATAGAATACTGAAGTATGTATTTTAAAATCAAATGGAAAAACATTTTCACATTGGAACGTTTACATGAATTATTTCTAATCACTGCATTTGCGTTCAAATGCTCCAGTGGATTTGTGAACTCTTCACTGTGTCTACTACCTCCAGTTCTACAGACCAGACTCATTCATATAATTCATCCCATGCTGTCCATATCTTTCCTTAAATTTACTATTGGGGTTCCATTCAAAAGGGTGGGAAGAGTGTCTTCTTCTTAATCATTCTCTTGATATTATGTGGATGTCCATTGCTTATCTCATTCTTGCTATACAGTCACACACATTTTTTGCTGAACACACATTTTTCTGATAATATTTTTCATACAAATGCTCCTGGGTAATTCTTCATATTTGTAACGTGGGTCTGGTGCATGCTCAGATCAGCTAAGATGAATGCTCACATCTAGGGATCTGCTTCTGGAAGACAGGGAACTGGCACACTAATAAATATTTTTCACTGATCTACCATGTGTTGTAACAGTCTTTTTCCATTTGTTGTATCACCAGAATTGTCTGTGATGGTCTGAGAATAAAGGACTCTGTTCATAGCAGGTGATACTGTGGTAAGTGTGGCCCCATTTTTAGGCCATGTAGGATTTTTTATGTGCTCCTTCAGTTCTGAGTGTAGAAAGTGAAGTCTCTGAGCTGAGAGCTCAAATCATGGGGACTTGAAAGTCCAGGAATCCAGACTGGGTAGTAGAGCCAGATAGTGAGGGAAGTCCCAAAGAGCAAGGATTTAGGGTGCTACCCTAGTGGGACAATGAATTTGAATTTGATGGGACTAAAGCTATGCGGGAACTAAGTAAAGTTGTTAGCCTAACTCCTCTTCCCCCCCCAGAATCTAAGGTGGTACAAGAAAAAGTAGAAATACTGGGGAAAAGATTTGTATGTTTCTTCTTGCTATATGTTTGAAGTAAATATTCTTTTGTAAGAAGTTTATCAGATGTGAAGTGGATAAATGAAACTTGGGTGCTAGTCACTGGGTTCTTAAAATTTAAGGAAAATGATTAGCAGGGGCTTGAGCCAATGGCAGATAACAAAGACTCTCCTATCCTCAGCATAGCAGAGAACCCTTGAGAGAGATATTAAGCTCCTACTAAGTGTGTTAAAAGGATTTGACTCAAATGAGGGTAAATTCTGTTACCTTTTACTTCACCCCAAGAATTCTCCCCTACACTGAGGAGGCTGGGAGAATCTTTGTTGTCTGCCATTGGATTAAGCCCCCAACTAATTATTTTCAAATTTTAAGAACTCAAGGATGTGCATTGGGAATAAAAAGAAAGGCAACATCCAGTCCCTGCTCTTAAGATACTCACAATTATGTGTGGCTGTAAGTTGAATAATTAGCTGAAACCACAAACAAGACAGCAGAAGACATTTTCCACTGATTTTCACTCATTTCTAGTGACAATTAAAAACTATAGTGATAAATGTTGCTTTTATGTTACATTCATTTCCAAAGAAAATAGTTTACTCCTTTTTCTCTAAGAAGCCAGCTTTTTCTTGTAACAAAAATATGCAACTTTTAATACCCGTACACCTTCACATCTTCATCGAAAGGAGGTAGGTAGGTATATTTTAAAAATTTTTCTCTGTAACAGTAAGAAACTCAATATTCACAGGGGATCTATCACAGGTTCTTAGATCTGCATTCATAAAAGGAAAGGCAACTTTTGAGGGATTAACAATCACTTTAATCAAGCACATGCATCATTCCTTTAACCAACTACATATATCATTCACCTAGTTCAGGGGAGTCAGCACCCTGAATTTCAAAGAAAATACAGAGAAATCAAAAGATCAACAGACATGGCTTCCTCTGCCTGAATTCAGCAGACAACTGAACCCCAACCATCTGACCATCGTTACCAGAGAGGGAAGCATGACATCTAAGTTCTCAAAGTCAGGGGAGAGGGGTTCCTTAGCAGCTTCCCAGAGTCCTCATCTGGCACCCAAACATTCTTGCAAAAGCTAAGCTCCAAAGTAAAACCTCAACTCAAAGTATCTATACCTTTTTTAGAGCCAGAGGGCATCACAATCCTTTGAGCCAGTGCCTCAATAGAAAAAACAAAAGGTACTTGCCACTCTCCTACAAAACAACTCCCCTAATCAAGCTTCCCACAATGGGCAGGTCCATCAATGAGTGGAAAAGATGTTTAATCATATTAAAATAATTAACAATACAAATACATACACTGCTTTGAGTTAAAGAAACTCTTATTTCTGTACTTTATTCCTTATAAAGACTCTTGATTGATAAAGGTAAGATTCAGTCAGAGGCACTTGATTAGACTAAAACAAAAACAGCAAAAATCCGATTTTGATTGCCATCAAATTCTCTGAAGCTAAATTTTTACATGATGTACATACAATATGTATACACATATGTAATATATACATGTATGTATATAGAATGTCCAAATTTTCATTGTTCTTTCTGTTTATATTGTCACATTTGTTTTCTTGATTTTTCAAAAAGATCTACAAATTTCTCTGATTTCTTAATAGAAATTTTTTAAGAGGCAATGTTTCATTAAATTCATCTGCCACAATTTGTTTAACCAGTTCCCAATTGAGAGTCAATGATTCAGAATCTAGTTCTTCAGGTCTAGCCACCACAAAACTGCTATTAAAATTTTAGTACACATGAGAAATGCATGGGAAAAGTATTTAGTTAAAATAATTTTTGCATATCTTTTCCATTTCCCTGAAAATTGTTTTCTCTCCCCTGAAGGAATGAAGTCACCACACTTGGACTCTAACACACTCCTGGAGGTGATTTAAGGGAAGACAGAAATGACTCTAAAGTGAACAAAGATGGGGAAAAAAAACAGCTAGATTGGGTCAAGTGTATAAAGAGGTAAGTGATGGAGGTGACACAATTTTGAGGGCTTTGAGAGAATAATATATGAGGTTTATGAAGAAGAGAAAGACGCCCAAAAGATGAAGAAAACAATCTAAGACCTTCTCCTTATCCAATCCAAGACCCAACCAATGTAACAAAGAGCGTATCAGTGACTACTGACCTATATGTCTATTCTTATCCAAATCTATCTAAAATCTTTGTGAAAATTCTCTACATGTGAAACAAAGCTATCCTTGATAGGGTAACAGTAGTGAATAATAAAGCTTTCATAAGTGATTTTCAACAATGTACTACACTTCACAACCTCGCAATTAGCTGAAAGTAGTCATAAATATAAAATCTCATTTTGCTTGTTGATGACGAGAAAGCATTTGATTTGGTAGAACAAAACACTGCCTTACAGGCTCTTTTATACAGTGTATCCCATCCATGGTTCAAGATCATGTAGGACTCTTTGAAATGATGTAGCAACAGAAATGACCCTCTGCCAATAAACATCTGAAGAGGCATAAAACAGACAAATATATGAATGCCAAACAAACTGGCTGCTGAAATGGAGGAGATCAAGTGGAAAGTCAAGGTATAGGAGAAATTCTTTGAGGATGGTGAGGTCCTCCAGATTCCCTTGTTCTAGGATACCATTGTGCAGATTGCACCAAGTGCCAGGGCATTATAAAGCCTCCTCACAGATATCTGTAATTCCTCAAAGAAGTTTGGTCTGTCCATACATGCAGGAAAAACTCAAGCTGATGAAAATATTGCACAAACTTCAACATATATTTGGATTATCCAACAGGACAAATATCTGGTGCATATAACAGAGATGGACAATGAGCTGGGGCCAGAGGTAAATGGAAAAAGAAGAGGGTGATAGATTGCTTTGGGGAAATTTCTAAGTTCTTTAACTGACTCCAAGCTTCCTAAAGGCTGATCTTTTCAATACTACCACTTTACACTGTTGCTTTATGACAGTAGATGTTGAACAGCACTGCCTCTAAAGAATTAAAATCATAAAACAGAGAGCAACCAGTGGTTTATGATGTGTTTGAGCAGGCTGCAACACATAATCAATAAAAAACTTTGAGGAATATGAGCAAATGACATCAACAAGAAATTGTACAACAGGAAGAGATTGTGGGCAGATGTTATTGTATGAGTGAGAGATGACATTTGGACAATCTGAGTATTTGAATAGTACTTTCATAACGTAAAGAGAAAGCCTCCCTTCACCATGTTGTATGGATGGCCTGGGGTAAACTTTTGGGAAAATATGGACAAGGATTGCAGCAAATAGACAACGGATAGGTATGGATATGTTGTGATCCATATCAACAGACAGAACACCCAAGCTGATGGGATAAATCACAGATCCATCTGAGTATTTGAGGATATGATGAGACCTTTCTTTCTATCACTGACTTGCACTGAAATATTATCTACTTAAAAGGATGATCTCTGTATGAAAGTCACTTTTTAAGCCTAATTCCAAATTCTTTTCCAGAACAGTTGTACTGCTTCATAGTTCCACTAACAGTTTATCAGTTAAAGTTTGAATGCAGATTGAAGTATAATTTTTTCACTTTATTTTTCTTGCTTTTTTTGTAAAATAGCTAATATGGAATATATTTTGCATGATTTCACATGTAAAATCAACATCAGACTGTTTGCCTTTTTAATGGGTAGGAGAGGAACTGGGGAGAGAGAATTCAAAACTCAAAATGTAAAAAAAGAATACAAAAATAAATAAATAAATTATTTTCTTAAAAAGAAAAAAGTGTATCAGTATATTTGTATTCTCATAGACCCACTCAATAGTTAGCCATAGATTATTTCCATCTTTTTTCACCACTGTCACTTTGCAGAGTATAAGATGAAGATTTAGAGTTATTTTAATTTTAATTTCTCTGTTAGACATTTGGAACTATCTTCCATATGGTTGCTAAAAATGTGCAAATCTTTTGGGAACTGTTTGTTCTTAAGGCTCTCAGTCTTTTACATTTGTATTAATTCCCTACATATCTTAAATTTTGGGTCGCCATCAAACATCTGATAAAAATAATTTTCCCAATAGTTTTCCTTCTTATCTTCACCATTCCAGTCACCCTTTTCGATATGTTCCAGCCTGTCAATCAACACCCATCTGAAAATGTGGTATCCAGAACTGGATGCCATATTCCACGTGCGGGCTAACTACGTTATTCCCTCTCATTGTCATTCCACAATTGCCTGTTAGTTCCTTTTCTTATTCTCTCCTTTTCCAAGTCTCTAAGTTTCCAATTTCAAACCCAGGCAAGGGTGATGTAAACAAAAATGAGTCACTCCAAAATGTACCAGATCCACTCCTTGGTGTCAACATCTTGAGTCACAAAGCTGTTGTTTGTATGGAGTTTGTGTGAAATCACTTCACCCTCATTTACTGATGTCCCTGATAGTCAGAGGGAAAAGATGGTTTTCTTAGTGTTTTTGTCATGGAGATTAGCTGGATGTGCATGTCAGCATACAACTCTACGGCTCCATAGGGGAAGTTGGACAATGGTATATTTGTCATCAGTGGGCCCAATCCATCTCTGAACCCTTTTTGAGCATAAAGATCACTGTTCCATAGGCATGCAAATAGGGCTGGTGATGATCACTGCAACATAATCAGCATGGCTGTTAATATGCATTATTTTTACAGCATGAGCCATTCTGTACATTCTTTATTAAAAACAGGAATCACTGGGTTATTACTTATACCACCCATCTGAAGGGATAAAATAAACCTTCATCCTCTCTCTCCTAAATGCTTGCAAGTTTCCTAAGTGGTTTCTCTGCACCCAGCCCCTCCTTTCTCTAAGCCAACTTCTACACAGCTGTCAGATGGGTATTTCTATAGTGCAGGGCTGATTATATCACTCTTCTGCCCATGAAACCTCAATGGCTCCCTCTTGTCTATAGGATGAAATGCAAACTCTTCTCTTTTCATTTTAAAGGCCTAAAGTAGAAATGTAAAGTAGAAAATCACTTCAACCTGCCTTTCCAGACTGATTCTACGTTACTTCTCATGAAGCTTTCTTTGTATGCTCTTGTCCACTTAGTGTTTCTCATTCATTCTATGTCCTGTCTCTTTACCTTGGCACAGTCTGTTTTCTATGCCTGGAATGTGCTGTCTTCTCATTTCCATCTCCTGAAAGGTCCTATGGAGCTAAAGGTTTAGCTCAAGTAAAACCTTCAAGAAGCCCTTCTAGATTCTCTCAGTTGTTAGGGCCGCTGCCATCATCACCACCATCATCCTCATTTTATTTATTTATCCTATACTTATTTATCTCTGAACATTTTTTTCTTCCCAGTAGAATGTAAGCTTTTTGAGGGCAGGGATGGTCTCACTTTTGTTTTTGTACCACTAGGGCCTAGCACAGTGCCTGGCACCTGGTAGGTATTCATGAAATGTTTGATTTATTGATTAGGTTTGTAGCATTAATCTTGGTGATTAAGTTCAACGTTGCAGGATCTCTACTTTTGTATTACAGCTTCATTTAAAAAATATATACCATTCTATTCTTTTCTTCGGTTGCCTATTTAAAAATATATACTATTCAATCATTTTCTTGGGTTGCCTAGGGCTATGGAATAAGCCTGTTATTAAAATGCAGATGTTACTGCATATTTGAAGGCCATTCTTCTATCAGATTCAAAATTTTGCTGTGTAGTATTCAGATTATGAGATTTAACCACTACATGTCTTTGAGTTTTAAGGGTGGTTGTTTTTTTCTGGGATGAGGGGTGGTTTAATTGGAATCACTGTGATAGGAAAACTGCAGGGGGTCCCCACAGTCTTGAAACAATAGCTTTTCGGGTTATTTTCCTAGTGTATCAGGGGTCCAATATTTCTTCATGAGGCTTTTTACCTACTGTAGTGTTCCTGTCTTCTTATTTTGTAGTTTCAAATTTAATTACTCCAGATCTGGCACATTTTTTACCCAAAATTGTTAGGCTGGAGGGGCATGTGGTGACAAGCCACAATTTTCACATTTTTTTCCATTTTATTTCAGATCTTCACACTCCATAGCTACACAATTGTTCAAGATCCTAACTTGTTTCCTGCTTCCCCAGTCTTCCTCTTTTCCAACTTGTTCACTACACTGCAGCTAATTAACTTTTCTAAAACAGTTTGCATCATGACATTTCCCTGCTCCAAACCCCTCAATAACTTTCTATTGTCTGCAGGATAAAGTCCAAACTATCTGGGTCCATTCTTTGGTCCCTGACTGTATTTACAAGCCTACTTTCCATTATTTCCCAATATTACCCAGTCACACTGGTATCTGCTTACTGTCTCCCAATCATGTCATATGCTTGTCCTTCTCTGTACATTTGCTAATGGCTGCCACTCTACCTGGAATATCTATCTGCCTGCCCTCCCCTAACCTATATCCAAAATCTACAGTCTTCAAAAATTAGCTCAGAATTTTCTGCTCCTTGAAGTCTTTCTTGACTACCTGAAAGTGATCTTATTCACTTTTGAATGATTATAGGGCTTATTGTCTTACTACACATTTGTCACTCATCTTCTGTATTGTTAGTACACATATGTGTTGTTTTCTGAGCTTGAAAATAAACTACCAGGGAAATGTGATTCTTTTTCATGGTCCTCTCAATGTCACCCATAAGACCACACATAAAGAAGGTGAACTCTACAAATAATGACTGACAGACAGGTATTATATGTGTGCGTCTTTGAAATTATTTTTACTATTTTACTATTTTGCAAGTGGCCCCTTGAAACAAAAATATATATCTCTGCTTCTCAGATGGGGAATTTTAATTTAATTGTCAATTCTCTATACTAAGCATTAAACACTCCTTTAGGTCATCTTCATGATCTGCAATAGGAAAGAAAAAAACCCTCTCCATTTTAAGTTATATAAAGCAAAGGAAAGTAGTGGTAAGCAGTCAAGTAGTAGAAAGCATAAACCAATGGAAATATCACACCCCTGTCTTTCCTTTTCTAGGCTCCCAAACTACCCCTGAATTCAGTTATCTTTATCTAATTTCTTGCATTAAATTTGATAGGTCTATGCCAACTGAATATTTCTGGCTAATATCTCCTTGATTAAATTCAGTTGCCCCTTTTAAGAAACACTAAAGGACTGTACTATTTTAACATAAGAATCCTCTCCTCCCATGAATACCTTCCCCTAAATAATCAAGCTTATCTGTGACTGAACTCTATCTCATTGTAAGTGTGGGGGGCGGGGTAGGGTTTTATAAATCTACATACCAGGAACACTTGAAGGATTTATGTATCCAGAGATGTGTGCCAGTTGACTTCAGGAAGACAACATCTAAGCCAAAATTCCTAGCTCTTTGTATTTCCTTAAGATGACAAAGTTTATACAAATGCGATCATTTGCTTGCAAGATTGCTAAGACACTGCTCCCCTCCATAAATCTTAACACATAGAGAAGATATTCTACATAAGACTACTAAATCAAATGCTTTGGTCAAAATTCCCTTCTCCTGTCTCTCCACCTCACTATTCAATGGAAGACAAAATGTTTTGGGGAACAAATGGATAGTTTGTAGGTTTATCTCTTTTTCTGGTCACAAATAGTTAATTTAGAACCACAGACAGTTAACAGTAACTATAGTGACTATCTAGCTTAACTCTTTCATTTTACAGATGAGGAAACCAGAACTCTGAGAACAAGTGATTTGACTACACAGGAAATAATCTTCAGAGGTATAATTTGAATCCAGGTTCTCTGACACACTTTTCTACCTAACAGCTCCTTCACTGAATCTTTATGCAGGTCACACTTGTGAACCAAGGGTATTCTCCAAGGCTCTTTCCTGGATCCTCTTCTATTCTCCTTTTGTATAATTTCACTTGGTAATCTCATTAGCTCTCATGGATTTAATTATCTCTTTGCAGATTTTTCTTGAAATCTATGTCTAGTTATAATTTTTCTCCTGAGTTTCATATTTTCAAGGGTTTATGGGGCTGTAAGGGTAATTTAAATGGGAAGACCTTTACCATTCATTAACAGGCCCATCTGATCTGCCCGTGTCACATGGATCCTGTGGTGGGAGGAGTTTGCTGAATGGGTGGAACAGGAAGAGGCAGAACTAGAGCAGAGCTGAGAGCAAGCTGGTCATGAGAGCAGTCAGAGCTAGGATGGGAGCAGGCAGCTGGCTAGTGGGAAGCCTAGGAGGCAGATGGCTTGGGGATGGTGCTGTTCCCTGCATTGTTATTGTGCATAGATTATGATAGATTCTTTGTGGTATCTAAATAAATGTTTTGGTTCTGTGTTCCATGTAGACAGTCTATGGTATTTCTTGATTCAAAACTGTGCTGGGCTATTCATGGCTGCTGTAGGTGCCATGAATATCGTGTTGGTGCTACAGGGGCATCATGAAGGAGATGTCCCACAGACATCTTAAACTTACTATGTCCCAAACAGAACTCATTATCTTCCCCCCAACCCTTCCTTCTTCTTAACTTCCTTCTTACTGTTGAGGGTATTGTCAGACTTACAACCTCACTGTCATCTTCAAACTGTCTCTCTCTGCTCCCCTATCCACTTAGTTGTCCAGTCTTGTTTCTACTTTCTTTAACTTTCTAATGTCTAACATGTCTAATTTTCTAACATCTCTCATATATAATCCCTTCTTTCCTTTGACACTGCTACCACCCTGGTACAGGCCCTCATTACTTTATGCCTCGGTTATAAAAACTTCTTGATTGGTTTCTCGGTCTTCTTTCTCCATTCCATCCATGCTCCACTCAGCTATCAAATTGCTCTTTCCAAAGAATAGATATGACCATGTCAACTACTCAGTCAATTCCTGTGGCTTCCTACTGCTTCCAAAATCAAATATAAAAATCTTCCATTAGAGTTTTAAGACCCTTCATGACCTGGTTTGATTCTAATCTTCTAGTTTTCCTACTTTTCCAGTCCTCATACACTTTCTCCTCTACCTACTCCATGATCAAGTGCTACTGGCGTCCTTGATAATCTTTCCCTGGGACATCCAATCACCTGACTCCATGAGTTTTCGTTGGCTCTTCCCCCTATCTCCTAATCTTTCTTCTGGAAGGTCTCAGGTAAATTCCTACTTTATACAAGAAGCCTCCACCTGTCCTCCTTAATCTTTGTGCCTTCTTCTGTTGATTATTTCCAATTCATCACGTACATATCTTGCTTGTGTCAAGTTGTTTGCATGTTGTCTCCCCTATCAGACTGTGGGAACAGAGACTCTCCTTTGCCTTTCTTTGTATCTCCAGTGCTTACCACATTTACAATTCAATCACTTCAGTCTTGTCTGACTCTTTGTGACCTCATCTGGGGTTTTCTTAGCACAGATCCTGGAGTGATTTGCCATTTCCTTCTCCAGATCATTTTACAAATGAGGAAACTGAGGCAAGCAGGATTAAGTGACTTGTCCAGAATCACATAGCTAAGAAGTATCTGAGGCTCCAGATATCAACTCCAGAAGATGAGTCTTCCTGATTCCAAGCCTGGTAGTCCATCCACGATGCTACCCACTGCCCTTGCTTAGCAATGTAGTAGCCACTTTAAAAAAATGCTGATTAACTGATTGACTCCTTCCATTATACCATGCATCGTCCTTCTGAGGTCCCATTTACCTGGTCTATAGATAGAACCATCTGGAATTTAAATTACAGACTTAAATCCAGTCCTTAGAAATTCAAACTATAGTCCTCAGCTATCAAGAGTATTTACAACCATCTTTATTGGTAGAGTTGGTGTTGTTACAGGGGGAGTTCTGGCTTAGGAGTAAGTTACACATCAAAGGTTGAAGAGAGGGGGGAAAATATGGTTGAAAGCTAATGTGGCTATAAATGATGAAAAGGAAAGGTTTGTGAATCTAAATGACAAGTGAATCATCAAGCCCACCATTTTTCCCCTATTTGCAAGTTATTTTGGGGCTCTTAGTTATTTCAGTGCTTTTCTTACCTCTACCACTAAATTACAAGAGGACAAAGATTACCTCATCCATCTATGAGTCTCATTATACCGAGAAGTATACCTATAACGTAATAATTAATGAACCAAAGTATGTATTCTTGTTACATAACTGGTGCTTTAATAAATATTTGACTAATCAGTAATAACACTAACTAGTATTAATATAATGCTCTAAGGTTTGTAAAGCACTTTATTAGTACCATACCATTTTACCCTCACAATAACCCTTGGAGGCAGGTGCTCATAATCATTACCCCTATTTTACAGATTTTTACAGAAATTATCTGACTTTTCCAGTATCATAGCGCTATTAAGTGTTTGAGACCATATTTGAACTCGTCTTCCTGACTCTAGGTCCACTGCGCTGTGCACCATCTAACAACCAATGAATACACAGAATAGGCCATGACAAAATACCCAAGACCCAAGTTCTTTGCGTATCTTCCTAACCTTCTCCATGTTTATTACTGAGAGAAGAAATTTTAACAAACACTAAAATGTAGAGTGTATTAAACTATACTTGCTACTGATGCTAGTACCAAAGTTAATTTTGGGAGAATGCGTGATCTTGCTTCCCTCTACATTAACTTAAAAATTTTAGCGATTAATAAGCATTTATTAAGGAACTACTATGTGCCAGGCACTGCGCTAAGCACTATGGATACAAATAGTTGCAAAAGACAAAAACTTTCTCTTAATAATCTGATCTGGATCTACCTGCCATTAATTTCCTGAAATTCTTTTTAAATTTATTATACTGTTAGTTTACTTAAGTTTTCCAGGAAAAGTCTTATGTTTATGACTTACTGTGTACTTCCTTTTGGTATCTTAAAATTAGATCCTTCAATCTTCCAGGGTATTCTAATATCTCTACTATATCAGGATACAATTTTATATTTGATTCATGCCCTTGATTTTAAAAGAAGGATGATTCTTAATCTTTTTGATTTGATCTTCCATTCCTATGGCTGTTCTTTGAGTCTCTTCTAGCTTTAGTTTCATCCTTTGCAGATGTAGTGAGGAGCACTTTGCATCCCCTTCTAGACCAAGTACAAACCAAAGAAGACTTTCCTCATCTGAAAAAGGAGGTTGCTTAAAAAGATAATCCGAGGGTCTCTACAGCTCTAAAGTCTATGATTTTATAATCTTACTCGAGATTGTTGACTCTATCCTGAAGCCACATGTTTACTGCTTCTCCATAATTCAGATTTAGTTTATTTTTTTTTCTTTTTTTTTTTTGTATTTTTTTTTTAAATAAATTTATTTAACTTTTTACATTCATTTTCACAAGATTTTGGGTTCCAAAATTTTCTCCCCC
>JAQQSK010008123.1:0-13645 GCA_028658325.1 Potorous gilbertii | reverse complement strand
GTGTATGTGTATTTTAGATATATAGTATGTGTATATATCTATATTCAGAAAAGTTTCTCTTATTTTCATGACTTTACCATCATGTCATTATATATCAACATGATATATGATATGTCAACTGTGAAATCACGTGCTCATTCTTTTGCTTAATTGCCTTGTAGAATGTCATGTATTTTGCTATTTCCTTTTGCATTTACAGCTTCCTTTTGAGTGGGTCTTTCAAGGTAGGAAATTCGAATTCCCAGGCTTTTAGGAGTAGTTTTATCCATTTTATCTACTCTTAGATAATAACAATGATGTTTTAAGTGGATTGTGTCTTTCCCTAAAAATTAATAAGAGAGAGTTCAAAACTTAAATGGAAATAGATTAATGATAGAATAATGGACACTCACTTACTTTATGTGCTTTATCTCACTGAATGCTCATGCATCCCGGGAGACAGACACTATTCTTATCTTCATTTCACTCTGATAATGACTTTTTGTACTTGGGATTTTCTGAAACTGGGATGTCGTTATGCAAAATAGAGGTATCAAGCTTCTTGTTGACAATATAGTCAAGTACAGCTCAGACCAGATTAAAGTATGATTGGAAAATATTTAACAAAGTAAATTAAAATACAATAAAACATATTTAATATTACATTTTAAAAGTGTCGATATACAGCAGGCAGAAATCCTTAGGTACAGTTAGTGGCCCCGTTTCTATTCGATTTTGACATCACTTGGGTAAAGTACTTCTCAGCAAAGAGACACCCTCTACCAAAGCAGACCAGGAATGGTTGTATAACTTAGCCAACTACTGAATTGTCTGCGTCCACTGAGAAGTTAAGTGACTTGGCCAAAGCCCCACGGCAGGTATGTGTCAGAGGTTGTTTTTAACTTCGGCAGATGGCTGACACTGAGGCCAGGGTCCTATCCATAATGCTAGTCTGCCTTTCTCTCTCATAGTAGTAGGATCATAAATCAAAGCCTATACTCTCCTAACAAAAACAGAGCTGAACGTCTCAATTAACTTACGTTTCTCCATTTTATCCCTCCCATTAGAATCAGCAAGCTGGCTTAATTGGTCACATATTTTTTATGCTTTCACTCCAATTATTAGTCTGGAATCTTTTTATTTTTTATTTTTACTATTTAATTAGATTTAAGCATTCGTGTGTATATGTTTGTGTTGCGTGCATAGAAAGGGACAGCCAAAGAATTTCCTTTCCAAAACAAAATAATAATAGCCGCTTCATGGGGTAAAATTGATTTGCTTTTACATGATCAAGACCATGAGTGTATGTGGCTGAGATTTTCATAATGTACAAGTTTATATAAGGATGGCTCTGAAAGGGTGGAAATTAGCTAATTTGTTTTCTTTCTAAAGAATTCTTAATTCTTCTTGATCAGTGATGTGCAAAAAATTGGACTTGAAGCAATCTTTTGAGAGAGATGGAAGTGGGGAGAGTCTAAACATCTCAGTATTTTTATGAATGTGTCTGGACAGAAATTAAATAAGTCTAACATATAGGGGTATAGAGTGTGATCTCCCACTTGTTAGGATTCCTTAATATTTCCTAACAATCCTAAAGTATAGTGCTTACAGTGTTCAAGATTATATCTCAAAAATAGAATGCTACAATTCTTTCCTTTTTGTTAGAAAGTTCAAAATATGAGGTTTTTCATGTGGAATTGAAAAAAATGTTAAGAATTAATTCAGAAGAGTAGATGCCTGCTACCTTTTCAAACATATCCATGTAACAATTCTCATTAAAGGCAATTGATTGGATTCAAATTTTACCCAGCACCCTCCTTCATTTTGATTTCTTCCCTATGCCTGCCTTTAAGTCGGCAGTTTGTAAGCTTCATGGTAACTGGTAAAATTTTTAACTAAAGCCCAAATCAATCTATTTACATTACTCCACATAAATTTAGAGTTATCTGCCATTGTAGGTAAGTCCCATGATAAATATTTCAGCTGAATAATTTACAATAAGTTTGTTAGTTTTTATGTATTATAAGATGGACAACGTCCAAGCAACCTCTTTAGGTTTACTGCAATGATTACCGTGTCAATATGATGGATGCAAAGAAGCATTAGAGTAGCATGAAAATTACCTAGTTTTCTCTGCCAGTTGAAGTTTGGGATTTCTAAGCTGTCACTATAAAATACAGGGTTTTGTAAACTACGAGTTTGACTTGAAAATGCCAGTTCAAAGACCACTAGACTCACTCTGGAGCCTGGTTGCTTGTAAAAAAGACTTTAAGGAAAATCATAATGACACACAGAAGGCTAAGTTCTAGGTAAAACGTTTGAACCAATATTTTTACCATCATTAAATTGGTAAAGTTCTCTTTCTTTAGTAGAAGCTCTATACGTGAAGGTTTTATTTCTCTACCATAGTTACCTACCTCTTGGTCAACTGTTTGCATCTTGACTTGGGGCGGCTGGGTGGTGCAGTGGATAGAGCACCAGTGCAGGAGTCAGGAAGACCTGAGTTCAAATCTCACCTCAGACACTTGATACTCACTGGCTGTGTGACCTTGGATAAATCACTTAACCCCAATTGCCTCATCCTGGGTCATCTCCAGTTATCCTGAAGAATATCTGGGCACTGGATTCAGATGACTGTGGAGGAGAAGTGAGGCTGGTAACCTGCACAGTCTGCCCTCATTCAAAACAAAGTCAAGTGCAAGTCATGTCATCATTTCTCTGATGGCTTGGTCTTCTTAGGCAACGAAGGACGCACATCTTGACTTTAACACCTGGGATAAATCCAGGTCTGGGGTCCACTCTGAATTTCAAATACAATATTTAGTTGACATTATGAACATATTAACAGACTGAACTTCAATCAGCCTTGTGAAATCAGTTTGGAAACATCCCTTCTGTGTTTGTATTAGACTTACAAGATCTTAGAGTTCAAAGGCTTCTCTGAGATCAGTTAGCCTCAGGTTTTTCTGAAGCATAAATTCCCTCTCTAGCATTCTTGACAAGTGGTCCCCTACCTTTTGTTTTTGAATGTCTCTGGGAATAAAGGGTTCATTAACTGTCAAGGCAGTCCATTTTTTAAAAATGGCTCTAGTTGTTAGGAAGTTCATCTTTACATTAAGTTAAAATTTGCTTTTCTGTAATTTACATCATGTCTTCTGGAGCCCAAAAGATAAATCTAATCCTGTCTCCCAACGTCATATATTTAAATGTCATAGTTACTCATGCTCCCAACCCCAGCCCCATCCTCAGAAGTAATCTATATATCCTAGTTTCTTCAACCAGTTCTTGTATAATTTATTGATCTGTACTAGCTTGGTGACATAGTCTAAAACACTGTGATGCCATCAATATCTATTAGGGTTCTCCTCTGCCCTGAAATATTAGACTAATTTTTCCCTAAAAGGGTTACCATTTCCCTAGAACTTGATTGGCAAAGGGTCAAGGCTCATACCATTCCTCTCTTGACCTCAGGCTTCCTGGTCACCTAAGGGTATAAAAACACCCACCCAGTTAGGATCCTTTAGACTTGACAGATGTCCCAAAACCACAAGTCACTATACCTTGCCCTGCTGATCAAATGTAATCATATGAAGAAGACCATATGTCTGCCCAAGCTAAATGCCAAAGTATCCTTTCTGAATATCCTTTCCATGATAAAGTTAAATAGACCAGTTTTGTTAACTGCTGAATGACCTCTGAGAACCTCATTTCTCCCCTACGTGGAACATGAATTAACAGGGTCACAGAACGTCTGCCTTGTTAGGCTTGCCTCTCAAGAATGCCATACTCCAAATATAGTCTGACTAAGGCAAAGCTTTACTCTAGATGTAACTTGATCAAGGAAATAGATGTAGGATTATCTCCTCTTTCATTCTGAATACCCTTCTTTCACAAGTGCCCCCAAATATCATGGTAGCTCTTTTGGCTCCCAAGTTATCAGTTTGATTCACATTGATCTTGCAGTTACTGAAAAGCCCTTAATTGTTTTCATGTGAATAAAAGTTAAGCTAAATGCTCTAATCCTCTGCTAGTAAAGTGAATTTTTTTTTTCATCTATGAGCAAAGCGTGATGTAATTCCTATAACTCCTGGGAATAATATTTTGCATGTACTTAAATATTTCATTTAAGTTAAAGTGTCTGTGATCTCCCTAATGTGGATTCTCTTTTGAGACTCTTGTCCATATTCTCCAATAAATTTACCACTGGAGGCACAATTCTTATTCTAAGGGCCTTTATCTAGACTTTTGGACATTACATGGACATGCAGGCTTTATATCACTTGTCCTTCATTCTCTGTGGCACTGGCTCACCTCCTTTCTTGATCCTATGTTTCTCTTTTCCCAACTTCTCCTATGCAATTCTTCATTTGTGGTACATGGCATTCTGCTTATACCCAACATGAACTTCCCCGTTTGTCCTTTGGGCAGTCCTAAACTCCAGTTCTCTGGAATCTGTGGAATTCCATGACAGCATGATATGTCACTGAAAGAATATTGCTAAAAATTAGGAGCCTTTTAAAAGGAAAATCTTGGGATCATTGAAAGAACTGCAGTTTTCCAAAAGGGACTCTGTCCACTTTCTTCCATGTCACTATTTGCATTGTCTTTCTGAAAAAAATATTCATGCTGTATAGGCATGAGGCTCTGGAGTAGACTGAGAACTTTTGGCCTTGCTCATTTTTTATTCCTGAACCATATTTTCTGATACAGTTTGCCTGCTTTTCCTATACACACCTTTGCTTTGAAAACACCAAATATCAAAGTATATGTCAGTTTCAGATGGAGTGTTTTGTAAGTTGTTAAGAGAATTATTCTCTATCTTGCTGTTCTGCCACAGATAGTGGCATTAAAATGCAATTAGTTTCCTGGCTGTATTTTTGGAAATGCTTATTCTGAACACTACAATGCAAGATGACCAAATTTCCCATGAAATGATGTTTTTTGTTGTCTTTGGATACATGATAAGACTAATCCCGCCAATTCCTTTAAAATGTGGTGCCCAGAACTGAACGCAATACTCAAGGACAAAAATACAGTGGGAGTATTACCTTCCTTATTCTGGACACAATAACTCTGTGAATTCATTCTCAGATTGTTTTAATTTTTTTTTTGGTTGCCATGTCACACTTTTGACTCATACTTACCTTGGATTCAATTAGAACAGCAAAGATGTGTGTGCACGTGTGTGCGTGTGTGTGTGTGTGTGTGTGTGTGTGTGTGTGTGTGTGTGTGTGTGTGTGAATCTTAGTTAAGCCAAAACCTTCCTACTTTCCTCGGTGCAACTGATTATTTTTAATATAACGGCAGAACTTTAGTTCTTGTGTGTCTAGTGTCTTGTGTGTTTGTCAAGTTGAGTTCAATTTCACCTTTATTAGATTATGCCTACATTTCTAGATTGTTCAGATCTCAATTTTATTATCTGGTGTGCTGGTTATCTTTACCAATTTCATGTCATTTGAAAATTTGATAAATATGTCATCTTATTTCTCTCAGTTTATTGAGAGAAATATTAAATCCATCAGAATCAAGAAGGAAATGTCAAAATACCACTACAAGAGCCCCTTCTGCATGATGAGATTGATCCTCTTTTATTAAAACATATTTTATTTTTCTCCAGTTATGTGTAAAAACAATTGTTAACATTCTTTTTTAAAACTTTGAGTTCCTCCTTCCCCACCTCCCCTCATTGAGAAGGCAAGCAATTCAACATGGGTTATACAAATGTAGTCATGCAAAATATATCCATAATAATCATGTTGTGAAAGAAAACATAGACAAAAAGAAAACTCAAGAAAAATGAAGAAAGTGAAAAAAAATGTATGTTTCAATCTGTATGCAGACACAGTTAGTTCTTTCACAGGGGATGGATAGCATGAGATTGATCCTCTTAATGAGTAATCCTGGGTCTTGTTATTCATCTGGTACCGAATCTATCTCATAGAACTGACCCACTTTTCTCCATATTGTCCACCAGGAAATTCATAATAGCTAGCATTTTTATGGTGCTTTGGGGTAGCTGGATGGTACAGTGGCTAGAATGCTGAATCAGGAAGATCCGTCTTCTTGAATTCAAATCCAGCCTCAGACACTAGCTATGTGACCCTGGACAATTCCCTTAACCTTGTTTGCCTCAGTTTCCTCATCTGTCAAATGAGTTAGAGAAGGAAATGACAAACCACTCCGGTATTTTTGCTGAGAAAGTCTGAAATGAAGTCACCAGGAGTCAGATAATGAGTGAACCACAAAATCACAAAGTGCTTCTAGGGTTTGCAAAGCACTTTACATGTTGACTCTTTGTCTCCCCCGACAACAGCCCTCTGAGGCAAATGCTGTTATCATCCCCATTTTACAGATGAAGAAGCTGATTCTGAGAGGGGTTAAGTTTGCCCACAGCTAAGAGGTATCTGAAGCTGGATTGGAAGTCAGACCTTCCTGACTCCAATTCTAATACTCTGCTATGCCCCTTAGCTGTCTCAATTGAGAGAGACTTGGTCAAGTTTCTTGCTGAAATCAGATATTGTCATTCCTCTGACTTGTCAATCTAGCATTTTTATGGTTCATTGCCTTAGCACAGTACCTAGGATGGTACTGGTGTAGGTTTAAAATCCATTCATTCATTTGATACTGACAACAGCCTTGTGAGGTAGGAAACGGAGTATAGGGAAAAGAATACTGACCAGGGACCAGGGCTCCAATCCCATCCCTGGTACTTACAAATTGTATGACCTTGGGCAAGTCACTCTACTGTGTTTGGCTTTAGTATTATCAACTGTACAATAAAGATGGCCTCTGAGGTACCTTATCATCCTGTAAGTGTTAATTCTGCCCATTTACAGATAAGAAAACTGAGGCTCAGAGAATTCATGTGACTTGCCTATTTGCCCATATGTTTAGAAAGTAAGAATTGAGACTTTGACTCCGGCTCACAGTATAATGTGATCACAAATGGACTTGAGTTAGCTTGATATGTCTTCGTCATCAGCCTTGAGGCCTCCTAATGATCACTGCTCCAAGTTCTCAAAAACTGCTCCTTTAAGAATTTGTTTCAGAATGAGGCCAAGGATCAGTGTGGAGCTTAACTGATCTCTAGTTTGCAATATCTACCTTCTTTCCCTCTTAGAAAACAGGAATGTGCCCAACTCCAGCCGTGGGCATCTTAGCACAATTTCCCAAATGTCACTGAACCCCAGTGTCCTGGACCTCAGAGATGCTTAATAAATGCCTTTTGAATCTCTGGTTTGTTCCCAAGATGCATCTGTCCTGACCACCCAAACAGTCAGATCTGAAACAGCCTTTTTCATCTCACTTCTGCATTGGAGGAATCAGAATGAAGGAAACAGAAAATCAGAAACTTTGACTAGGGATCAACATTTAGATCTTGTTATTTTTAAGATATGATATTTGCCCAATGATCCAGCAGATTCACATACCTTGAAGGCCTGCCCCATATTAGTGAAGACATTCTCACAATAAATGAAACCAGAAGATAAAGGAATGTTAGCTAAATGGAAGACCAGATGGCACAGGCCCTTCCTTTGGAAATGAGAATGCAACAAAAGGGCTGGAGGAGCTGGCATCACTGTACCTTCCAATACTCTACGAAATGTTGTTTCCTGGTATACTTGGTCACTGGACCCTACTACACTCACAATGAGCATAAGAAAGCAGCAAACTGAAGAAGAGCACTGCATCTTTGATTCCAACAGTTATTGAGGAGGAAGCATAAGAAGAGAAATCCTGTGAAGAGCTTGATCAGATCCTCCAAAAAGTCGAAATATTCCTGCATTCTGAATGACCTCAATGTGAAAATGTCAAAAATTTTGTTGGGAAGAATGGCTTGAGGTCAATAGGTGGAAGAGGTCAAAGGCTTTTAGACAAGAAAATAATAATAGTAAAGCAGAATGATATAGTCAGGAAGATTTGGGTTCAAATTTGCTATCTTTGTGATTCCTGAGCATGTCATTTTATTTCTCTGTGCTTCAGTTTCCCCATCAATAAAACACTGAGGTTGGACTCAATGGTTTCTGAGGTCCCTTTCAGACCTAAATCAATGAACCTACACAGAAACCTCATAGCTATGCAAAGTTAATATAATAGGAAGGCATTGAAAGTGCCAAGGACCAAACAGCAACATGAAAAGTTCAATTAACTTTCCCACTTCCTGCTCCTGCCTTTTTGTTTGTGTTGGATCTTGGATTTCACTGGTAGAGGGAGCTCCTGAGAAGGGAAGCAGATTGGCACCTTCTCTGCAACTTTTGTCTTGGGGATTTTGTTTGGAGTAATTGACACAAATTATGATTTGTCTGAGGCAACATGGTCAGTAAGTGTTGGAAGTGGGATTTGCACTTAGAGTTTTATCAGCAGTCATCATCAAGAGATTCAACATTTCCACCACTACCAAGGGAAGACCAACTGCCATCTATGGGCAGGTAAGCCCAAGAGTCTTAGAAATAGCAACACTACCACCTCTACCTGTCTCCCAGTCATCATCCAGGGGAGCAACTCTTACAAAGATGAGACCTGGCAACCATTTCAGAAGGTGCTGTATCCCTGCCCCACCTCCTCAGCAGTCATAGATTTTGATGAATCAAGAAACAAGGTTCTCACCACCTAAATCCTTGGCATTGCCAAATGACTTTGTGGATGCTATTTGATCAATAGGAATGGCACTAAAAATATTCATCACTATCTGTTTTGCCATTTTACTTAAAGGACTACTGGGCTTTTCCATTGGACTCATAACTGAAGCCTCCTTGATATATTGTCTCCCCCCATTACAATGGGAACTCCTTGAAATCAGTGACTGTCTTACTTTTCTATTTGTATGGTCAACATTTAGCCCAGTGCTTTGCACACGATAAATACTTTTTTCATTAATGAAGACCTTTTCATTCATCCATTCTTACTTCCAAGATCTGTTCTCTATCAGTTATGCCACATGACTTTATTAGGGAATATATAACAGAACATAAAACAGACATGCCCAGCTGGATATGCCAAAAGAACAGAAAAACAACAATCATGCTGATGGACAAAGAAGGTTGAATCCCATTACAATAAATTTCAAGATATTATTAAAAATTACTTTATGTCAGAAAGATGAGGTAGGTTTGGAATTGAACAGAGTAAGAGCTGGAGTACCTTTGGGAAATTATCTAGTGTTTTTTAATGACCCTGAGCTTCCTCTTGAAACATAAGGGGTCCATCTTTTTATAAGCAATGCTTTTAAAATATTTTAAAGCAAGGAAGGAAGCAGGCATTTATTCATGTCCGACTTTGTGCCAGGCAGTGTGCTAATCGGTTTACAAATATTATCTCATTTTATCATCACAATAACGCTGGGAGGGGGGCATTATTACACCATGATTAGCCCCATTTTATTGTTGAGACAGAGATTAAGTAACTTGCTCAGGGTCCCACAGCTAATAAGGCTGTAAGGCCAGAACTGAGACCAGGACCTCATGTCTCCAGGCCTACCACTCTATCCACTGTGCCACCTACAGCCTGTCATCTAGTGATGTTATATGACTATGAGCCACAGGATGGTCTAATCTCTAGTCATCTAGTCATCTAGTGATGTTATATGACTATGAGCCACAGGATGGTCTAATCTCTGAAGACTTGAAGATGAGAATCACGGAATCAGTGATGGAGAAGTATATGGTAACCATAAGTAGGCTGCAATCCATTGCAAATGAGGAATCACACAGGAGTTGTGGTGTGTAAAGCATGTCATTAGAAAAAATTATGAATGAAAATAAAAGGGTTGGTCATGAAGCAAGATCAAAAGACAATCAGTGAAAGTCTATGTGTCCCACTGGTGTCCACACCACCTGAAGAGAACTTGGAGACAGCTCTGAGTACACTGGGTGGAGTCTCCATTTGATTGATCTATGGGAGACATGACTAGAAGTTATATGGGATGGGCATGGATGGATGGTCTAGAGCTGCACTGTTAGAGAGAATAATCACTTCAAGTTCACAGATCCATCAAGAGTATTGGAATGTTGGAATTATTGTATTGAACATTGTGTGACATGAATGAGTTATTATATTTCTTTCTACATACGTTTTTGTTGTAATGGAAGTTGTAATAGGGATCAATTTACAGCATATTAGAACCAGAAGGGAGTAAGAGGAGAGAAGTCATCTGTTAAGCATACCTGTGGAGATGAGAAAAATATGGCTCTGGGAGATTAATTGGCTGGTAAGTAGTAGGTCCAGGAAATAAAGCTGAGTTGGTTGACTCCTAATTCATCACTCTTTCTACTCACAAAGTCACAGAAGCTTGATGTTGGAACAGACCATTTACCTTTACCTGAAAAAGGATCCCCCTTCTCAACATACCCAAGGAAAGGTCATCTGGCTTTCATTTGAATGCCTTTAAGGAAGAGAAACATACTACCTTTGGAGCCAGTCATTCCACTTTTGGATAGTTTAATTGGTGGGAAGGTTTGGGGGGGAGGAGTTTGGAGGAAGAGAGGAGTTCCTCTTACATTCAGCCTAAAATTGTTTTTATCCATTGATTTTAACGAAACAGTTATAGGCTTATAGGCATACACACACATACACATATGTACAGGTAGATATAGCTATGTAACATACACATATAACATCTGTAGACATAGAAATGTTTCTATGTGTATTATAGACTACATCTATATGTAGATTGTGTCTGTGGATGTATGTTTATATGTTCATGTGTATGTCTATAGATGTATACATAACTATATGTGTCTATAGATATATAGGCATATATAGGTATTCATATGTATATTTAGGTATATATAGACATAGGAATATGTATACATACATACATGTATATGTTTCTTTGTGGGGGCAGCTAGGAGGTGCAGTGGATAGAGCACCAGTGCAGGAGTCAGGAGGACCTGAGTTCAAATCTCACCTCAGACACTTGACACTCACCAGCTGTGTGACCTTGGGCAAGTCACTTAACATCAATTGCCTTATCCTGGGTCATCTCTAGTCATACTGATGAATATCTGGTCACTGGATTCAGACAGCTCTGGAGGAGAAGTGAGGCTGGTGCCCTGCACAACCCTCCCTCACTCCAAACAAAATCAAGTGCAAGTCATGTCAACATTTCTCTGATGGCATGGTCTTCTTCTGCAAAGAAGGATGAACACACACACACACACACACAATACACACACATAATCCCATACACTTACGTAAGTAGCTGTTATTTTGGGAGAGATTTAAGGTGTCTGATCTTCATTCTTTTTAGCATAGGACTAGAGAAGAGCAGAGATCTGATTGAGCTGTGACTGATAAGAGTTGATTAGTTTGACCAAAAGGAAGTAGATGATCTTTCAGTCTTGTTGAGAGGTAGAATGTAGGAATGTGAAATGGATAGGTTGTAAGAGGTAACAGTGGTTGGGAATAACAGACTGGGTAGGGCTGATTGCTCAAAGATACTTGAGTAGTTCAAGTCCCGTGGTGCTTGAACAATTTTCATAGGTCAGAGACCATTAGAATCAGAAAGGTCGTCTAGCTGATTTTCCAGAGGACGAAATGGAAGTGCAGATACCCTGAGTCATTTGGCCAAGGTGACCCAGATAATCCTGGAAGAGTGACCACTATTATATTCCTTTTCTGATTCCTAAGCCATGCTCAGAAGGTAACTGGGAGTCAATACAAGACTTGGAGCGTTGACAATCAGGCTGGCATAGGCGATGACTTTTGAAGTGGGGAGGGAGAGAATAAGCTTTCCATAGCACCTACTATGTGCTTTAAATGTTTTCTACAGATTTTAATCCCATCTGAGCCTCACAATAACCCTACAAGGTACATTCTGTTATTATCCCCATTTTACAGTTGAGGAAACTGAGGAAGCAGAAGTTAGATGACTTGCCCAGACAGGATCACACAACTAGAAAGTATCTGAGGCAGGATTTGAACTTAGATTTTTATGAGTCCAGGCCCAGAACTCTATGCACTGTGCCTCTAGCTGTCTCTAAAGTGATATTTGAAACTGAAGAGGAAAAAGATTAGAAAGCAGTTGTTGTTCAGCAATTTTTTTAGTTGTGTCTGACTCTTTTTCACCCCATTTAGGGTTTTTTTGGGAAAGATACTGGAGTGACTTGCCATTTCCTTCTCCAGCTCATTGTACAGATGAGGAAACTGAGGCAATCAGGGTTATGTGACTTGCCCAAGATCACACAAATAGTATGTGTCTGAAGTGAGATTTGAACTCAGGGTAGATTAAGATGTGAAGAATGAAGGCAACTAGGGAGCGCAGTGGATAGAGCACCAGCTGTAGAGTCAGGAGGACCTGAGTTTAAATCCAGCCTCAGACACTTACTAGCTGTGTGACCTTGGGCATAACCCGATTGCCTACAAAGGGGAGGGGGGAAGATTTGAAGAATAAATATTGAGCATGTAGCTATTCTGAGCTCCCCTTCCTTATCTCAGAAGTAATGCTTACTTACCTTTTGGCATAAGAGACAATTGCAATAGCTCACTTACTTTTAAAATGGGAGATGACTTCTACAGACCCACTCAGTAGTAAGCCTTTAAGCATTCTGCTGATCTGTATATTTATAAAAGTAAATCTAGAAAAGTGAAGCTTCCATTGCAAATGTTACCACTAAGCTCTGGTGGTAATTTAGGACCATATTCTGACACCTAATGAGGATTCCCTATATTTCATTCTTTTTAAAGAACCATACAACACTTTGCTAGAAGGCCGATTTTCTAGGGGGAAGAGGGAGAACAGCATAATCTTTCAGTCTGTAGAAATCCACTAATCTTTTCTCCAAGAAAAGAACGGAAGGCATCGTTACTTGTTTTTAAGAGAAAAAAACCAAACTTCTAATTTCTTTGCTATCATCCACTTGCTTAGAAAAGGCTTAACTTTCAGCCTAAAAGGATATTCCATTCTCTTCAATCCTTCAAGAAATGCTAACAGAACCAGAAAGCAGTTTGGGAGAAATTGGGTTTAGATTAGCATTCTACACCATATACCACTATAAGCTACAAATGAATACTTGACCTAAATACAAAAGGTCACACTAGTAAGAAATAAGAGAATATAAGGATGTACTTTTACAACTATGGAAGGGGAGAGAATACTTGGTCTGTTGAGGGTTCTATATCAAGTGTGCTTTGTACTTCAAATAAATATTTATTAATATTATGACTCATGCCATGGCCTTTAATTTTTTAATGGAATTTAACTAGGGGGAAGAAGAAGGGAACTTATTAAGTGCCTACTGTGTTGCTAGGCATTGGACTGAGATCTTTACAGACATTATTCGACTTGAGTCTCACAACAACCCTGTGAGATAGCCATTGTCATTATCCCCATTTTATAACTAAGGAAACTGGGGCAAATAGAGAACATGACGTGCCCAGGGCCACAGGGACAGTAAGTGTTTGAGGCTGGAGTTGAACTCAGGTCTTCCTGACTCTATGGTCCAGCACTCTATCCACTGCCCCACATAGCTTTATTGATTCAATTCAGTAAATATTTAATGACTATGTGTGTGCTCCCCTCTGTTTCACATTTCTCTGTTTTCTTAATTTCTATGACACTGAATTAGTATGGTTCTACAATGTCCCTAAATTGCTCCTACTCTGTTGCCTTCACTGGATGCCCTTCTTCCTGACCCCTTAACATAAGCCTTTCTCAAACTTCTTTTCC
>JAQQSK010008122.1:0-13646 GCA_028658325.1 Potorous gilbertii | reverse complement strand
CTTGCTGTCCATTCAGGGTAGATTTTTCAACCTCTTAGAGGGTATCGACACAGAACTGTGCACATACATTTGAAATAATTGACTTTTGTTACAAAAATCATTCCCCACTGAACCATTAGGATAGCTACCAAGCAAGGGGGTGGAGCCAAGATGGAGGAGTAGAAGGATGGATCTGTAGAAGCTCCCCTCCATAGCCCATAAAATAGATGCAAAAAAGTACTCTAAACAAATTCTAGAGGAGCAGAAGCCACAAAACGACAGAGTGAAAGAGATTTCCAGCCCTAGATAGCCTGGAAGGCTGACAGGAAAGGTCTATCACACTAGGCATGGAGCAGAGCACAGCTTAGCCTTGACCTTAGCAGGGCAGGGATAGGACAGGAACAGACCTCGAGGCAGAATACCCAACAGTAGCTGTGATTCCCAGATTGCTCAACCCACAAACACCAAAGACAGCTTCAAAGGTCAGTGAGAAAGCTCTTTCACCTGTATGAGAGGGGAACAGGGCCTGGCCCCATCGGCAGCCATAACTGCAGTGGCAGTTTCCATTTTTGGAGCCCTTGGCCTAAATCTTCTGGGAGAATTGAGCCGCTGATCTGGATCTCAGTCCTGAGTGGCTCTCCTGGGTTTAGGAAGAGTGCTGGCTATGGAACTGGAGGTGTGTGTGGAGAGGGAATTGTACTCACAGATCTTGGGCAGAACAGAGTGCTTGTGGTTGCTCATAGACAAGAACACAGGGCAGGAGAGGAGTTTACTCCCCTTCCTTGACTGTGCCACCTTGGAGGAACTGAGAACTTATAGGTACACAGAGTACACCCTCCTCTTGACAAAGGACTCAAAAGTCAAGTAATTGACTGGGAAAATGCCCAAAAAAGAGGAAAAAATAAGACTATAGAAGGGTACTATCTTGATGAACACGTATTTTCTTTCATCTTTTTGGATAAGGAAGAACAAGGTATACCATCAGAGGAAGACCTAAAATTCAAGGCTTCTGCACCCAAAACTCCCAAAACAATGATCTCAGGCCATGGAATGGCTCAAAAAGGATTTTGAAAATCAAGTAAGAGATGTGGAGGAAAAATTGGGAAGAGAAATGATAGCAATGCAAGAAAATCATGAAAAGCAAATCAACAGCTTGCTAAAGGAGACCCAAAAAACGCTGAAGAAAATAACACCTTTAAAAATAGACTAACTCAATTGGCAAAAGACATCCAAAAGGCCAATGAGGAGAAGAATACTTTAAAAAGCAAAATTAGTCAAATGGAAAAAGGGGGTTCAAAAGCTCACTGAACAAAATAGTTCTTTCAAAATTAGAATGAAGTAGATGGAAGCTAATGACTTTATGAGAAACCAAGAAATTACACAACAAAATCAAAAGAATGAAAAAAAATAGAAGATAATGTGAAATTCTCATTGGAAAAACAACTGACTTGAAAAATAGATCCAGGAGAGACAATTTAAAAATTATGGGACTACCTGAAAGCCATGGTCAAAAAAGAGCCTAGACATCATCTTTCATGAAATTATTAAGGAAACCTGCCCTGATATTCTAGAACCATAGGGCAAAATAAGTATTCAAGGAATCCACCAATTGCCTCCTAACAGAGATCTAAAAAGAGAAACTCCTAGGAATATTATAGCCAAATTCCAGAGTTCCCAGGTCAAGGAGAAAATATTGCAAACAACTAGAAAGAAACAATTCAAATACTGTGGAAGTACAATCAGGATAACACAAGATCTAGCAGCTTCTTCATTAAGGGATCAAAGGGTGTGGAATATAATATTCCAGGAGTCAAAGGAACTAGGATTAAAACCAAGAATCACCTACCCAGCAAAACTGAGTGTAATACTTCAGGGGAAAAATGGTCATCCAATGAAATAGAGGACTTTCAAGAATTCTTGATGAAAAGACTAGAACTGAATAGAAAATTTAAATTTCAAATCTAAGAATCAAGAGGAGCATGAAAAGATAAACAGGAAAGACAGATCTTAAGGGACTTACTAAAATTCAACTGTTTACACTCCTACATGGAAAGATAACATTTGTAACTGTTGAAACTTTTCTCAGTATTTGAGTAGTTGGAGGGATTACACACACACACACACACACACACACACACACACACACACACACACACCTGAAGAGCAACAACAAAGAAGGGAATAGGAGTTGGTCCCATTCAGTAGATGTGAATATGTCTACCCCATGAACCATGTGACTAATATCGGAAACAGTTGCTAATAATAACAGATTGACCCTGCTCACCTTGTAGGTTTTTAAATTGGTACATAAGGGGATACTTCTCCATTTATTGCCTGCCTTGATAAACTGCCTTGTCTAAGTGATTCAGAGGACCTTTGGGAATCATCTCGTTCTCCAAATGAAATGCAGCCCTTGCCAATATGATCGTATTAACGGCATTGAACTTTTGCTAAGGTCAGTCCTAATTGCTCAATCAGTTATCATTTAAGTTTTAGCATGACTTACCAATTTTCCAATATGGTACCCAGTGTGAGTATTTTCTTTGGTCATAATAGAAATGGATTTATTTTGTATAGTAAATTGTGTGGAATCTCCACTCTTATTTTATCCATCAATCAACAGCAATGACATACAATAGAATCTCAGTTTACAAGTAACCTGGTTTACCTATGCTTCGCTGGATGAGGAAAAATTTTTTGCAAAATTTGTCTTGCAGGATGAACAAAAATTCAGGTACAAACATCATGTTTTTACTTGAATGACTCAAGAAGGGATGATGCTCGACTAGGGCAATGGTTTTTTTTTTTTAACCCATATAAGATTGCATGCACTCTTGGGGAGGGAGGGAAAGAAAATTTAAAACTTATGGAAATGATAGTTGAAAACTGAAAACAAATAAATTAAAAAAAAACGTCAAATATAAGTGTTGTTAGATTCCTAGTCAGATACAAATGTAAAGAAAAAAATCAGTGAGTCAAAACATGAAAATGATTCTACAAAACGAAAAATAAATGAAGCCAGTAGTGTTATTCTTTTAGTGAAAGCAGTATAAGAGAGAACACTCCCGATGTTGAAATCCCTGATATTCTCTTAGAAAGAGATTCTCCTTCCAAGCAATAACCCTTCCTCCCCCTCCTCCCTCTTGTCTCCCTCATGCCAGTCATGGTTTTTCTCAAAGGTAAAGTTCAGGTTAACTTATTTTATTTTCAGTTTATATTGTGTACTAATCATTGCTATTGTATTTTAGGTGTATTAGGGACAAAAAACTTACTTAAAATTATAAATAATTATTTTATATGAATATTTTTGGGG
The DNA here is from genome assembly GCA_028658325.1 of Potorous gilbertii. Lineage (NCBI taxonomy): Eukaryota > Metazoa > Chordata > Mammalia > Diprotodontia > Potoroidae > Potorous > Potorous gilbertii. Next base: position 10,354 of record JAQQSK010008122.1, on the reverse strand, counting down.
ATGTGGTATCAATCATCCAAGTTTACATTATTTCCTATGGGAAAATTTGCTTTGCAATACAAACAACTCACATAATGAACAGAATCTCAGAATGAATTAAATTCATAAATCAGAGTTCTACTATAGTTTTCTTTGCATTAAATTGGAGTTCTACCCATGAAGAATCAACAATCCTGATGACATGATCATCCAAGAAGGAGCTTGTGTCACAATGGAGGAATAGCTATACCTGTTCTTTACCAAGAGGCTGAAAAGTGTATTGAATTGGGAATTAGAAGATGAAGGCTTGAATCCAGGGGTATTCTGGAGCCAGCTCAAACTGATTTGGGAGAACCAGTGGTAAAATGATGTTTGAGCATTTGCATTTTGGAAATTGGCTAGTACTACAAATCAGGGCTTGGTTGTTTTGTTGGACTGTCTAGACTTCTGAAAGTGATGGAGAAAAAATGAATAATGCAGATTAAACTGAAAAGAGCCTCCTTTGTATTCCACCCCTAGCTTGTTAAATGTTTACCAGCCCAACTATGCTTGAATCCCAAATGTGTGATAAGTAAGGGGATAGCAGGAGAGTTATCCATCTTACCCAAGTCACCAGGCCAGATGAGTGATACCAACTAATCAATCAACAAGCATCGGGTTAAGTCTGTGCTATGTGCTGGGCACTGGAGATGGACAAATGCAAACCATTTCTGCCCAGAAGGAATTTCTAGGATGAGGCACACATCTTTTAATACTTGAAGAGCTGACAGGAGACTACTGGGATGTTATCTTTCAAAGGTTGTAGCAAACAGAAACAGTGTTGTAGTATTGAAGAAGAGAAAATGTCTTGGTTTTCAAAAAGAGAACATGATTTTGGTTCATAGCCAAACCCTAGAGTCAGTCATTAAAACAATTGTTTAGGGACCATCTAGAAAAGGGAGCAATGGTCACAGACATCTGCATAGTTTCAACATGGAAAGCTCAGGCCAGACTAGGATGATTTCCTTTTGTGACAGACATCATCAAATCATAATCATCATCATCATGGCTAATATTTACTTATTATGTGCCAGGCAGTGTGCTAAGAGCTTTATAATTAATGTCATTTACATAAATATGTCATAATCTTCAAAACAACCCTAGGAGGTAGATACTATTATTGTTCCCATTTTACAGATGAGAAAACTGAGACAAACAAAGGTCAAGTGACCTGCCCAGGGTCATACAACTAGTAAGTTTCTGAGGTGAGGTTTGAACCTAGGTCTTCCTAACTCCAAAGTCAGCACTCAATTCATGGTATCACTTAAATTTCTCTCAGTCTTCTACGGTTTTTTTTAGGAATTCCAAGGACAAAAGGGCCCACCGGGGAGCCTACACTGCACTGTGGATTTGAGTGATTGCTAGTAAATGTCTCAGGTCAGATTTGAACTCAGGTGTTCCTGACTCCAGGTCCAGTGCTCTATTCACTGCAACAGCCACTTAGAATGTTATAGAGATAGATATTATGCTGAGATGTTCGCAAAGCATTTGATTAAGTTTCTCTTATTTTTTTAGGCTATAGTCATTTTCTGATAATCTCCTCTGCTAGAAGAAAGAGACAGACAGAGAGAGACAGAGACAGACACAAAGGGAGGGACAGAGACAGAGAGAGAGAGAGAGACACAGATAGAGATCAAGACAGAGATAGAGAGAAACAGAGGTATTAGAAAAGGCTTCCCTTAAGAGATCATACCTGAGTTGAGCCTCCCTTGGGATTCTAAGAAGTGGAGGTAAGTGCATTAAATAAAGGAAGTGATCACTTCCTTAGGCTGTGACTTCCGGTCATGGTATCCAAAAGCTGGCAAAACAGAATGGTGGAGGGCCTTGAATCTGCCATATAGAATTGGTTGAAAGAATTGCAGGTGTTTTACCTGGAGAAGAGAAACCTGGGGTGGGGGTGGGGGTAGAATTGGGATGGGGAGGCTGAGGGAGGTCATGACGTCTACCTTCAAGTATTTGAAGCCCTGTGAGAGGGAAGAAGAATTTGGCTCATCCCACTTGGCCCCAGAGGGCAGAGTTCGCAACAATGGAGAGAGGTACAAGGAAACAAATTGAGTTTGGATGCCTGGTAGGTGTAATGGTAACGAATGGGTCCCACAATAGAATGAGCTTCATAGAGAAAGGATGGCTTCTCCATCCCTGAAGGACTCTGCACACCCATTGGATGACCACTTGCCCCATATGTTGTTGGAAGTATTCTTTCTGGCCCATACTTGGTCCCTTCCAGCTCAGAGCTTCTGTATGATTCAGGTTTCCTAGAATGATTGGGGAGGGGGGAAGGACGAGGAGGAAAAGCACTTTGTAACCCTTAAAGTATTATAGAAATGGGAATTATGATTTTTAGTGTTCTGCCTTTCACCGCCACTGGAAAACCCAGACAAAGGGAAATTGATAGACGTTCCTGTTCTTTTTGCTCCCTAACTCTTCATTTGGTTGTGATTTGGAACCATTACAGCCCCATCCAAATTGATTTGTTCCCCTCCTACCCTCCTCAAGTGCTGCTTTCCCCCTTTTAAAACAGAAATAAGGTACTAGCCTTGGGGACCTTCTGCTCCTTCCTCTCCCAGTCCTCCTCCCACTCCCCTCCCTTGTCTGTTTCTTTCTGTCTCCATCCTCCTTCCCCTATCTCTGAGGTGAAATCGGTATTTGCATGTGGAATTTTCCTCCATCTAAAGTGAACCCTGGAGCCACAGAACTGGTTGAAATTCAGAAAACAAGGGCTATTGGAGGGAACGTGGCTCTGCCTGAATTCTTGGACCTTCAAAAGAAGAAGATGCTCTGTGGGACCTATGGAGGCACTGAATAGATTTGTGGAATGACTTTAATAGCCCAGGCCCAGCATTCCCTTGGGTCGAACCCAGCTGGCCCTTTATTGAAATGCTGCTAACATTGTCATGTCCCCTTAGCTGGCTGTGTTCCCTACTCCAAACCTTTTAATAAGCTGATGGATGAGGAGAGGCAAAATATTTCACCTGACCTTCACTAGAAGGCCAAACAGGAAGGAGGTGCTTACTGTGGATCCATTGGGAAAGCTCTAGAGTCTCAGATGTGGGTTTTGTGCTGCCCTCCCATTCCATTCCACACATAGATAGATCCCTTTTGTAACCTCCAGAGCACAGAAGGAGGACTCTAGAGGAAGGAGACTCAGATCCAATACTCATTAGCTGTGTGACCATCAGCAAATCTTTGTCCCTCTCTGGGCCTTGTTTTCTTCATCTCTGAAATGAGGAACAGTGTTGATCTCATAGGGTTGTTGTAAAGAAAGAACTGACTAACCTGAAGTACTAGGGAAATATCCCTTATTCTTATTCTTATTCATCTCCTCATGTCCTCTTATTCTTTCCAAAACCAACCCTCCAGATACCTCCAGAGAGATTGTCAATATTTGTTCAAAGACAAGGACCAGGAGGGAGTGTCTTGATGGAGCTGGTATAGTGGTGGTAATGAAGACAGTGTCATTGTACTGAGAGTGACAGTGCTGGTGCTGGGGTGACAGCCGTAGTGGGGGTGGTGATGATGCTCTAGTGGTAGGGGTAAAGATAGGAGTTAGGTAACAGTACAGAATAGATCAGCTAGGTGGCGCTGTGGTGGATAGAGCACTGGGCCTGGAATCAGGAAGACCTGAGTTCAAATCCAGCCTTTGACACTTATTAACTGTGTGACCCTGAGCAAGTCACTTAACCTCTGTTTGCCTAGGAGGTAGCTAGACAATTCAGTGGATGGAGCACTGGGCCTGGAATCAGGAAATTATTTCAGTCGTTTCTCTCATGTCCAACTCTTCATGATCCCATTTATGATTTTCTTGGCAGAGATACCGGAGTCGTTTGCCATTTCCTTCTCCAGTTCATTTTACAGATTCAAAAACTGAGGCAAACAGGGTTAAGTGACTTGACCAGGGTCACACGGCTAGTAAATGTCTGAGTCTGGATTTGAAATCAGAAAGATGAGTCTTCTTGACTTCAGTACTGGAGCTCTATCCACTGTATCACCTCAGCTGCCCTGGAGTTAGGAAGATTTGAGTTCAAGCCCAGTCTCAGACACTAGCTGAGTACCCTGAGAAAATTACTTAATCTCTGCCTCAGTTTCCTCAGTTGTAAAATGGGGATGACAATAGCATTCACCTCCCAGGATTGCTGTGAAGATCAGATGAGATAATAATTTTAAAGTGCTTAATACACGATAGTAAGCACAATATAAATGCTTATTCACCTCCTTTTTCCTTTCATTCTTTATCAATTTTTTATTGTGAATTCATTTTTAGTCTTCAAACATCACAAACATTTTAAGATATGAGGAAGCGGGAAGAGGACTGTAAAAAATCTAGAAACCCATGCCATATATGGTGTTTTAAAAAGAGATATATGTCTAGGAGAGAGAGAGAGAGAGACAGAGAGAGAGAGACAGAGAGAGAGACAGAGAGAGACAGAGACAGAAAGACAGAGAGAGACAGAGAGACAGGGAGAGAGAGGAGAGACAGAGAGAGAGAGACAGGGAGAGAGAGGAGAGAGAGAGAGAGAGACAGAGAGACAGGGAGAGACAGAGAGGGAAGGAGAGAGAGAGAGACAGAGAGATAGGGAAAGAGAGGAGAGAGAGAGACAGAGACAGAGAGAGAGAGAGACAGAGAGACAGATAGGGAGAGAGAGGAGAGACAGAGACAGAGAGAGACAGAGAGACAGGGAGAGAGAGACAGACAGACAGACAGTCAGACAGAGAGAAGGAGGGAGGGAGGGAGGGAGAGAGAGAAAGAGAGAGGGATATATCCACAAACACACACACATATATATATATATATATACGTATGTATATATATGTGTGTGTGTGTGTGTGTGTGTGTGTGTGTGTGTGTGTGTGTGTACTTACTGATATAGTAGCAAATTGTCCTATTTATGGCCCCCTCTTTGCTGTATGTTCATCTTTTTAAATTAGTCATTGGTGCTTTTTTCATATCTGTCATTATCCATCAACCTATCTACCCAACAGAGGCCTTCCCTTATAACAAATATGTAGAGTCAAGCCAATCAATGTCTCTATAGCCTCTTGGCCTCTTGTCTGCCACCCATATGCCAAGACATTTCCTCTGCTTTCTCAAGGAGTTCAGTACCTCAGTCAGCCTTGTTCTCCTCTCCAGAATCCTGTCTTATACATGGGGACTCCAATTTCCATGTCTTTATCCTCTGAAACATTCAAGCTCCTACGGCCTCCACCGTTTCAAGTCAACTCCACACAGGGATGGATGGATGGACTCAATTTGGATCTTGTGATCAACTTCAAGTGTTTCTTCTTCATTCTCCATAATACTGATACTCTTCTATTTGACCATAACCTCTGAATCATCACTGCTACCTGTGTGGTGGCCTGCCCAACTCCCCATCTTCTAAGCTTTTTCATGAACTCTCTGCTTTGTCCCTAGTTTCATTTCCAAACATTGCCTAGAGCAGCGCTTCTTAAACTGTGGGTCGTGACCCCATAAAGTAAAAGGTTTCTGAATGCACAACAACCAAAAATTAATTAAAAATCAAATGTGGAATGAATGAGAGGTATTTCTGGCAGCGCTCGCTCCAGTTGCATCTTGCATCATTCAATTTCACTGCAGCCTTGGTTCTGAACACAAAGCATGAGCACTTCACACTGCACATGCCCTCAGACCACGCAATACCTAAAAGGGGTTCTGAGTGGAAAAAGTGTAAGAAGCCCTGGACTAGAGGGAGACACTGCTTACTTTGTCTCGAGGATTGTTGGATCGATATACCAGACTTTCAGACCCAGAAGGGACCTCAGAAGGATCAGAGGATCATACACTTAGAACTGGAAGGAACCTTAGAAATTAAGTCTGGTGAAGAAACTGTGGCCAACAGAGTTTAAGTTACCCAAGGCCTTGCAGATAGTAAGGGTCTGAGCTGGGATTTGAATTTAAATGCTTTGATTCTGGAACCAAAGCTCTATTTCCATTGTCTTCAGGCCCACAATAACCTCAAGTGGTCACGAAACTTCTTGTGGAATTTTGTCAAGGGAGAACTCGCTTCTTTCATCTCTTTTTTTATAACTCATTGATAGGATGTTTTTTTTCCCCGTAGGTCAGGACTAAATTTACCTCTCAGCAACTTCTCCACTGCCCTAGAGTCCTTAGTTCTGCTCTCTGGGGCCAATCAGAACGAGCCCACTTGGAAACCCTCTCCATATTTGAAGAAAGCAGTTAGGTGTTTTCTTCTTGGGGCTGGACATGCCTAATTTCTTCAAACAGTTCTCATAGTAGTTGCTCTCCAGGTCTCCAGTGAGTCATCGAACATCTTTCAGGCCAGACTGGATTTGACTAGGTTAACTAATGGTTTGACTAGGGCAGAGAACATTAAGGACTGTCACCTTCCTCACTTGGAAAGTTCCTCTCTCACTCTTCAGTGCCTTGTGGTTTTTGGCTACTACATCTCCAGATCTCTTTTCAAAGCCACACTGCACTTATCTCCTACTTGTACGGTTGATTTTTTGGACCCAAATGAAGGACTTTATATTGATCCCTGACAAAAATCTATCTACATGTGCAGATAGTGCTTTTGATTGTCATGTCAGTATAATCACCTGTTGTCAAGACTCCCTCAAGTGAGAAGCATAATTTCTTCTCACCCCTACCATCCCCCCCACCTAACTTAATTTCTGTGAAATGAAATAAATGAAATGAAATGAAATAACAGTCTTGTCTTTTATTCAGTTCTGCCACTTACTAGGTTTGTGACCTAGAAAAGCCACTCTGAACCTCAGTTTCCTTCTCCATAAAATGGGGTTAATAATATCTGTACTGCTTACCCCCAGTGTTGTTGATTGTTTTGTAAGTCTTAAAACATTACAGAAATACATTATTCATATTGATTAATACCAATCTCCCAGGGTTATTGTGAGGATCCAAATGATGACACATGTAAAACCCTCTGAAAACCTTGAAGAACTATGTAAATGCTAGCTAATATATATTAGGCAGCTAAGTGGCACAATGGATAGAGTACTGCACCTAGAGTCAAGAGGACCTAAGCTCAAATTTGATCTTAGACCAGACATACTGTCTGAGTGACCCTGGACAAGTCATTTATCTGCTGTCTACCTCAGATTCTTTATCTGTAAAATGGGGGTGTCATAATAGCTGGCATTGCTGTGAGGATCAAATGCTAAAATGTTTGGAAAGTGTTTTGTAATAACATCCCATATATGCCAGTTACCACCACCATCATCGTCGTCGTCGTCATCATCATCATTCTAAGTCAGGGGTAACAGAATGAGGCTACCCAGGAAAGTCAGTCATCTTCAGGGGAAGAGAGAATCCTGTGGCTCTGGGCCAAAGACTCAGTAAAAATAGATTTCCCTTTTAGCTATGAGATCACCTGAACCTGGAAAGAAGAGAGGGGAGGGGTGCCAACGATGAGGGATAGGGACTTTGGAAATTCAATCAGAATCATAGATTTAATTTTCTTCTGCCTGATAAGAAGAAAAAATTTTTGTTGTTAGACAGATGAACCCTGACAACAGCCAATATCTTGTATCTGGGCAAGAGGCTGAAATTGCTATTCAGAGATCTTCAGTGATTTAGCCAATGAAGCTCATGGAATCCAATCAAATTAATAAACATTTATTAAAAACTTGCTACATGTAAAGCCCTGCTCTGGGCACTGAGAAAACAAAAATAGGAATACTACAGACCCTGCTTTCCATGGACTTAAGACCTATAAAGAAGAGGGGATATGAGATTTGAAGGATTATAAGCAACCTTGTGAAGTCAATGTTAGAAATACTATTATCTTCATTGTATAAATGAAGAAACTGGGCTCAAAGAAGGGAAATAACTAGCCAAGGAGCACATAGTGAGCCAAGCACCTTGGGCTCTTGACTTTCACTTTCATTCTCTTTTTCATGGAAAGGACAGATCCTTATGGGTCCATTCAGCATCCCTGGATGTAATTTCTCTTTTCTCTGGCTGTAATACCAATGCAATACCCACCACAATAACTGTGGATACGAATGTATTTCCAAGGTAGATTCACAAAATATAAACTTTCTTCCTCAAAGATGAAACCAAGATATTTATTCAAACACCAGAAAGCCAAATCCACCATAGTAACAAAGAAATCGATACACATTGTCAATGCAGGAAGAACGGTCATCCCCAAGCCTTCCCTCTGTCAGGCCTCCCCACAAACAAACTCCTTTAGGCAAAATCACTCCCTCTCTCACACTCCCTGCTCTACCTCAGCTTTCTCTAGACTCTGCCTCACTCTCTCTCTTCCTGCTGTACCTATCCTGTTCCACCTATTCAGCAAGCTCCTCCCACCATTGGCTCCATGTGATTCAGGATGTAGGCTGGGCCAAAGCTCAAAGCAGATCATATGGGTCTGTTAAAGCTCAGGGAAGATCTTCAAATTCTCTTATCATTACACTGGCTCACACTCCCCTATATTTCTGGTTTTCCTCCTATTAGAATGTAAACTTCTTGAGGGTAGGGATTATCTCTCTTTTCTATTTGTATCCTTAGCCCCTTAATTACACATAGTAAGTGCTGAAAAGTACTTTTTTTCTTTCTTTCATTCATTCATTTATTCATTCATTCATTTACTACCTACCTCCCCACTAGCCATGTGGTTGATTGCTTTGTTGTGCCTCAGAAGTAGTCTGGTTCAGGCCCTGAGGCTGAAGGTTGAGGGGATAGGTGAGGAGAAGCCTCACTCAAAGCAACCTGGGAAGGGGACCTTGGAGAAGACTTGGGGCATAAGCATTGAGAAGGGAAGAAATGAGCAATTTTTTTTCCAGCATTCAGTGACTTATGTATGTGTGGAAGAAAGCTTTAACTTTTTCTGTTTAACTTTAGAGCAATGGAGGTGATGGTTATAGAGATGCAGTTTTAGACTTTATAGAAGGAACATACTTGCTGATAATTAGAACTATCCAATAGTAGGACACATTGCCATGGGAATTTGTCACCTATCTATCACTGGAGATGTCCAAATGGATGACCTCTTTGCAGAGATGTTGGGGCAGCTGGGTGGTGCTATAGTAGGTAGAATGCTGGGCCTGCACTCATCTTTCTGAGTTCAAATTCAGCCTCAGAAAATTACTAGCCATGTGACCCTGGGCAAGTCACTGAACCCTGCTTGCCTCAGTTTCCTCATCTGTAAAATAAGCTGGAGAAGGAAAGGGCAAGCCACTCCAGTATCTTTGACAAAAAAAACACAAAGGAGGGGAGGAGCCAAGATGGCGGAGTAGAAAGACACACTTATGCTAGCTCTGAAACCACAGCCTATAGAATATCTGTAAAGAAGAACTCCCAACAAATTCTGGAGCAGCAGAAACCACAGAATAATGGAGTGGAGGGGATATCAGTTCCAGAGAGACCAGAAAAACCGACTCCAAATGTCTGTCGCACACTGGATGGGAGCGGAGCCCATCCCTGCCCTGGCTGTGCAGCCCCGAGAGGAGCAGATCCGAGCAGGCTTCAGGGATGGAATCTCCAGCAGTCACGCAGTTCCCTCCACCCACAGGTGCAAAGGTCAGTGAGAGACCCTATCTGGCCAGCTGCGAGGGGAGCGGGGTGTCTCCACAACTCAGGCCCCCTTGGGAGGCAGCAGTGGAGGCAACAGCTGAAAGGGGCTCCCAAAGCAGGCAGGAGATCGGATCCATGGTTGAAGGTCTCCATATAAACCCCCTGAGGGAAATGAGCCCTGTGTGGCAGCCCTGTCCCCACCTGAGCAGCTGAATTTAATCTCACACTGAATAGCAGCCCCACCCCTGCCGGAAGCCCTGAGGCTGGGGAGCAGCATTTGAATCTCAGACCCCAAGAACTAGCTGAGTGGATCTGGAGGCCAGGTGGGTGTGGAAAGGAATCTCAGAAGTCAAGAAACTGGCTGGGAAAATGCCCAGAAAAGGGAAAAAAAAAATAAGACCATAGAAGGTTACTTTCTTGGTGACCAGATATTTCCTCCCTTCCTTTCTGATGAGGAAGAACAATGCTTACTATCAGGTAAATACATAGAAGTCAAGGCTTCTGTATCCCAAACATCTGAAATAAATATCCAATGGGCTCAGGCCAGGGAAGAGCTCAAACAGGGTTTTGAAAATCAAGTTAGACAGGTGGAGGAAAACCTGGGAAGAGAAATGAGAGAGATGCAAGAAAAGCATGAAAAGCAGATCAACACCTTGCTAAAGGAGACCCAAAAAAATGCTGAAGAAAACAACACCTTGAAAAATAAGCAAACTCAATTGGCAAAAGATGTTCAAAAAGCCAATGAGGAGACGAATGCTTTCAAAAGCAGAATTAGACAAGTGGAAAAAGAGGTGCAAAAGCTCACTGAAGAAAATAGTT
>JAQQSK010008121.1:0-13646 GCA_028658325.1 Potorous gilbertii | reverse complement strand
TGATGAATATCTAGTCACTGGGTTCAGATGGCTCTGGAGGAGAAGTGAGGCTGGTGACATGCTCAGCCCTCCCTCACTCAAAACAGTCAAGTGCAAGTCATGTCATTATTTCTCTGATGGCATGGCCTTCTTCAGCAACAAAGGACAAACACACACACAATTCTTTCAACCATGTGTTTAGTAAAGAATGGTTTTGGCCATGTTTTTCATCCCTGGTAATTTATGAAGCTTTTTTTTTAGTTTTCACTTGAGTTCCGAAGTATTGTCAGGATGTGTATTTATTCAAGTTTTAATTGAGGTTTATCCCTTTGATGTTTCTCATTTGTCAAATCTCTGAAAAGTAGCAAAATAATTATGACTGGCTGCTTTTTTATTTATGAATGAAAATTCTTGGGACCCTTTTGTTTAGAAAATTCATGCTGGGATTTCACCTCAGAATTAGAATTCCACATGGCTCAGATGTATTACAAAAGGTACTGAGGCAAGTCTGGGCATGTTATTAAACAATTATTGTTGGGTTCTTTGAAGTTTTCCAATGGTACTAGAACTTCTAGGTTGCAGAATCATTGGGTCATCTTTAGAGTTGTGAGAACCATAAGGGCAGATAATATTCTTGGAAACTTTCAGTCTTGAAATTCACCAACTATAAGTTAAAGCATCAGCTCAGACAGAGGATCACAATTAAACAGAGCAAACCTAAGCTCAATTTTGGTTGATTTCTTTCTTTTTCTCCTTTGGTATTAAGATGGGGGGAGGGAGCTATAAATAAGAAATGATTCACTCCTGACATTAATGAATCACCCAAGCTAAAGCCCCATTAATTTACTTCTTCCCTGAAATTACCCCCTTTCATCAAGTTCCCTTATCACACCTCCCTTGATAACCTTTTTCCACTTATAAACTGAATTTTAGTTCCATACTAATGACACAGTTATTTCTATAAATGTGACCCAGTTTCCTGACCCAAAGATTTTCAATTCATCCTTGAATGTTTGTATAGCCTGTTGAAAGTAGTTCATATTTCTCTTTAATTCTGCTGTTCAAAGAAGCCAGGTTCTCTTATGCAGTCTATTGCAGTAAATGCCAAGCCTTTTGGTGTCCTGGGGCAACAAAAGTAGTAGATAAGGATGAAGCTTGCATTCATACCCCTGGTTGCATGTGAGGGGTGTTTCAGTATATTGTTTTATTTAAGTTAGAGACAGAATCTGTGATTTTTCTGGAAATTCTCAAGTGTCAAACACTCCACGGGGGGCCTGCAACACTTTCTAGTGTATCCTGAATCAGATTTAAATGCAATTGGGAAATATTTAATAAAATAATTAAAAATACAATAAAATATAGATAATGTCAACATGTGGTTTTCTAAGTTATTATGCAGTCAGAAGAGAGACTTATGGACTGTTTAGTGACCCTGTCATAGAGAGTTGAGCACTAAGGAAGTTAATTGATTTGTTTAAGTTTGCAGAGATTGTATATGTTAGAGGTGAGTGAGACTTCTATTTGGATCTTTAAAACTGGCTATCTTTCTACTATTCCACTCTCATTTCTGTTGCTTTATTTACAAAGTATTAACTAATAATTTTGTGCCTTTGTTTATACTGGTTCCCCCTCCTAAGTTGCCCACCACTCATATTGTTTTTAATTCCTAGAAATCCTTCATATCTCAAGTCTTATCTCCTTGGGATTCATCTCCGTCTTACTATATTCTGTCCCTTCTTCTGAGTCTTTGATTACACAGGAATTGTTTTTTACATACTAAACAGCCACTCCAGCACAGGTCTTTACCTAGACCACAGTTCTCAAACTTTTTGGACTCAGGAACCTTTATACTCTTAAAAATGATTGTCCACCCACCTACCCCACAGAGAGCTTTTGTTTATTTCATCTATATCAATATTTACCTTATTAAAAATTAAAATATCAGCATTATTATGACAGCAGTTTGGACCTCATGGACCCTAGGAAAGGATCTCAAAGATTCCCAGGAGCCCCAGTTTGATGAGAACAGGTGACTCTCAGACTATTACAACAGCCTCCCAATTTCTCTCCTTCCCTTCCTCTAATTTCTCCCTTTTCCAATCCGTCTTTTATACAGTGGCCAATATGTTCCTCCTACGGCACAGAGCTGACCATGATGACACTACCCTTCCCAAAAAAACTTCATTGTGATAAGAGTTGGCCTAAAATCCAAACTCTTCAGACTTCCGTTTAAGTAACTCCATAATCCAGCCCTAATCTACTTTTCCAGTCACATTTAACATCATTTCATTTTATTCAGTCTACTTTCCAATTTGCTAACCCTTAAACTCGACATATTGTATCCCAACCCCATGCATTCGTACCAGGTATCTCCTATGTCTGGAATACGTATTCCTTTTTCATCTGTCTCCTTCAAAGCACAACTTGGATATTAGCATCCTTTAGAAATCTGCCTCGATTCCTACCCACCCTTAGTTCTCTGTGCTCTCTCATGCTAATCATAATGACAGTACTTTTTAAGTCCCTACTATATTCCATGTGCTAAACACTTCAAATATTCTCTCATTTGATTCTCACAAAAACCCTGGGAAGTAGGTACGGCTATTATCTACGTTTTACAGATGCAGAAACTTGAGCAAACAGAAGTTGAGTGAATTGCCCAAGATCACACACCTAACGTATGCCTAGAACTCTGTTTGATTTTTCAGTGACCATCTTTACTCATCAGCCCTGTGTTACACTTATCTGTGTTGTATTACTCCAATAAAATGGAAATTCCTTGGGGTGAGGAATATTTTGTTTTTGTCCAGGTGCAGAAGAACCTTTTCATACATGTTAGGTTCTTAATAAATATGTGTAGACTGAATTGGATTGACATTTTTATATGTACAGAACATGTTTCCATAACCAGATTGTAAAAATCTTGAAAACAAGAATTTTGATCTCTGGTTCAGCACCACTGACTTTCATTTATTAGATGTTGTATGTGTGATTATCTCTGTTTGTTGGGGGTGCGGAGGGTAGACTATAAACTCCTAGAGGACAGGGATAATTTCGCTATTATTTTATACCTAGTACCTAATATAGTGTCTGGTGCAGAATAGGCACTTAATAAATAATAAATTGATTGATTAATTGATGGTGATAGACAATGTATTTAAACTGTGTAGGATACTGGCACATGTAAATCTGTTATTAAATACACATATTGTAATACATTTCTCATCAGAACGTTTATGAATATTTCCAACTTCTAAGTAAATTTTCATGCTATAGTAAAAGGAACACTTGATTTTAAGTCAGAGAACCTGGGTTCAAATCTTTTCTCCATCACTTCTAATGTGACCTTGAGCAAATCATCCGCAAATTATCTGCCCTCTCTGGACCTTAGTTTCCTCAATGATAAAATAAGGGCCTTGGACTAGATAGTCTCTGAGGCTCCTTCTAGTTATAAATTTTAGTCCTATGAACCTATGCAGTGTTTTGATTGCATTTGGGGATATTTCTAATGCAATTTTCTTTCCTATAATTCAGATCTATAAAAATTGCCATTTTTCTCTCCATTTACATTTTAAAGCCTTGTTTCCACTGAATCATAATTAATTTGGAAAGCACAGTCAAAAATTTTTATAATGAGAATTGGTAATGCTTTAAAAGCTTAAAAAAAGGGAAATCTGATTATTGACAGGAAAGTTAATAATACAGACATGATTGAAAGGTGACAGGAAATAAGGGGAAAGAATTTTTCACATTCTTAAATACTTAAGAAGCCTTCTCCTTCTTATAAAGAATTTTCAAATTTATGAGGAACGTGCTTTTCATGCATTCATTCAAGAAATATTAATTGAGCACCTCCTATGTGAAGATATTGTGCTCAGGTCTTTTGTGGGGAAGGAGGTGGTACAGAGAAGAATAAATCATTTACTTTTCAATTTTTGTTATTTGTCATTCTTTAAAGTCCCTCTCTCGTATCTCATTCAATTCAACAAACATTTGTCAGAAGATTGCTGATTGATACCTAAAAGGAACTGTAACTGTCCAAATTCCTAATTATACACACTGAGGCCCAGGGAGATTAACTGACTTGCCCAACATTACATATATAAAAATGATAAAATTAGAATTTGGACCTCGGTCTGCTATTCTAAAGGTAATGTGTGTTTGGTTTGGTTTTCCCACCATTCCTCACTTTCAGGGACTGTTTTGAGGAACTACTTTGTCTGTCAAAACAACCAGAGTCCCTGTCATCAAAGAGCTTACAGTGTCATATGAAATTCCCTGAGAACTTAGCTGTTTGAATGAACTTTTTTAGTCTATGCTGAATAACTCTAAATGAAAGTAATATTTAAAATTTTTAAAACATTTTTGACAACAAATACCAAATAAAATGAGCATCATGGAATAGAAGAATGTATATGAAGCTGCAAATTTCCACTAAACTGGGCTAGCTATGGCTGTTGAAGTAGACCAAAAAAAAAATCCAGCATGCAACTCTCAAAGCTGCCTTGCCTGTCTGGGATTTCTTCTGATCTTTCTTTCATTTTGTTCTGGTTTGGGAGGGAAGGGGAAAAAGAAATCCTATCCCTAACCTTCCTCACTGTTTCATCTTCCATGAAAAAAATCCTTCTAACAAAATTGCCTATTAAAGAAAACCAAATTCCGATGTTGGTTATGTCCAGAAATACACATTTCATTTTGCATCCATCATTTCTCTCTGAAGAGGGGAGTAGATGACCTCATCATTGATACTTTATTCAGCTCAATTTATTTATTATTTTTACAATAATGACTGTTTTTAATCCGTTAACAAAAATCAGTATTTCTCCCCATGAGGAAAGTGAGGGAAAAAAAATAAAGCCACTTGTCACAAATGTGCATAGTCAAAACAAAACAAATCCCATCAGTAGTCATATCTGAACATATATTTTGTGCCTTAAACCAAATGAGCTCGATTTAGAAAACACTACTGCTTTATATGTGAACAGAACTAGGTCTTGAGAAAGATGCTGACTTAGTTAAGACACTAGCCTCATGGAGTTGACAGTCCAACAAGAGAATGACACACAGTGATGACTGTAACACTCAATATTACATGAAAATTGTATGAGACTATTGCAAAATAAAGTGTTGTCTTAGGTATGAGAGGCAAAGTTGTCAATGGAAGAATTGAAAAAAGGCATATGGAGTGTGTGGACAAAGAGAGGAAGGAAGATTCTCCAAGCATAGCAACAGTGTTTGTGAAAACTTTGGGATAGAAAAATGCAGGGTGTGTTTAGGGAGTAGTTAATAAATAGTTCTTGTTTGGCTAGAACATAGTTCATGAAGGAGAATAAAATGAGATAAGACTGAAAGATAGCGTAATACCAGATTGTATAGAAAATTGAATGCTAAGCACAGCGTCATAGAGAATAAAATGAGATAAGACTGAAGAGATAGGGTAATACCAGATTGTATAGGAATGTGAATGCTAGCATGGAGTTTGAACTTTACTTAGTATGCAGTGAGGTGCTACTGAAGACTCATGAGAAAAGTGACACTCGGTGTTATTGAACAATGGAAAGAGGACCTGACTTCAAATCCCAGCTCAGCCACTTACTCCCTGTGTGACCTTGGACAGGTTACTTATCTAAATCTCTATTTCCTCATCTGTAAAATAGGAGATTAGACTAGAGTATCCTTTGGGATCCTTTGTAGCTCTAAGTCTGTGTGTTCCTCTGAGTCTTATACCAGTATGGTGGATGCATTAGAAGTAAAGGAATAGAGAGGTGAGAGGACCTCTCAGGAGGCTATTAAAATAATTCAATAAGGGTGGTTAGTGGTAGAAACAGAGACTGACAAGAAGATGCAAAACATGGTACAAAGTCCATAGCTCCACCAACTGTGCATTAGTATCCAGTTTTTTCGCATCCCTTCCAACACCCGTCATTTTCATTTTTTGTCATTTTAGTCAATCTGATAGATGTTGGGTGGTACCTCAGAATTGTTTTAATTTGCATTTCTCTAATCAATAGTGATGTGGCATTTTTTTCATATGAATAGAGATAACTTTAATTTTTTTGTCTGGAAGCTGCTTGTTTGTATCCTTTGACCATTTATCAATTGGGGAATGGCTCTTATTTTTATAAATTTGACTCATTTCTCTATATAGTTGAGAAATGAGATATTTGTCAGAAATACTTGGGAAAATTGACAGGATTTATTCATTTATTAGGGGTCTGAGATGTGAAGAAGAAACCAGGATAATCCCAAGGTTTAGATGAATCGAATGAAGTTTGATTTCAGAAATAATAAAGTCAGAGGGGAAAACTGTGGTTAGCAGAATGGTGGTGATTGAGGTTTTGGACATGTTGAGTTTGAGGTGCCAGTTACATATGCCAGTAGAAATGTCCTGCAGGCAGCTAGAAATTTGAATATATAACGGAGATTTGAATTCAGTTTCTCTTGTGCAGGTAAAATGTTACCTTTGTTCATTTTCAGTTTTCTTTGTAATGAAGCATGAAGGGTTTGTTTAGGCTTGTGTTGGGCTTTGCCAATTAAGCAAATGTCATCCAAAAAATTTTAAAAAATGAGAGAACACTGATGAATAAGCTAGCATAGTTGAGTGTGACATAGCCATGGGACACACAGCTGGTTCATGGATAACTTCTTAACAACTTGACATTTATGCTACAAAGTACTTAACTATGTCATTATGTAATAAAAACTGATTTTTAAAGAAAATATTGGAGGTAAGTGTCATAAGGTTAAAATTCTGTGTTTATATTGGACTTATTTTTGATGAGCATGTATATACTATGGTGATTTTTGTCCACCTTCCCTGACTAGTACCTGCTTTGTAAGTCAAACCTGTTCATTTTATTTGCCTTGAATTTAGCAATATCCTGTACTTGATGCTTAATCTTAGAGGTTTGGTTCTACCATGTGCAACTCTGTTATAATATAGGGATTCTGGTAGAATTCAGAATTGGAAAAGGTAGTTGACTAGTGGCAATAGAGGGGGACCCCAGTTACTCCCTCTGGCTCAAGGTCCCATTGACCTTTAGCAGGTGCTGCTTCCTAATTACTAAAAAAGCATTTATATAAATGTCCATTGCATGCCAGGCACCAGGCGAAGTGAAAGGGATGTAAATACAAAGAATGAAACTATCCCTATTTGTTAGGCACTTTCTATCCTAATAGGAGAGACAGCAAATACAAAAATAAATACATACAGCATTATTATCAAATAATAAATACAAAATATGTACAAAGTAGTCAAGGTAAAGTATGAGAAAGGAAATACTAATAGAAGAAGCACCAGGTGGTTCTACCATCATCTCAAATTTCACTCAGTTCAGGCCAGGAAACTCAGGTTCTTATCCTCCCTTCACGTAGTAATGTATATAATGTAATAATAGAAATATACTACATTACCTTGTTTTCATTGCTCTGAATCTTATTTCTGAATCTTTCTCAAAGTGCTTTTCACCCATCTAAGCATTTCTACTCATATCCGAAGCACAGGATCATCATAGACATTAGAACTGGAAGCAATTTAAATATCAATGTAATCAACCCTCTTGTTTTACAGATGAGGAAACTGAGGACCAAAGAATAAAGTGACTTATCCAAGGTCACAGTTATGTAGAGCCGTTATTTTACTTTTCATCTACTGCCCTTTGAATGACACCAACCCATTGATTTAAAAAAAATTTACGTCACATTCATTTCCAATCTATAATCTATCATCTCTCACCCACAGAGATATCCTGGGTGACAAGAGCAGGGGTTGGGGGGAGAGAAAGCAGTTCAGCAAAACTAACCAACATATCAACTAAGTCAGATGCTATACATAATATCTATACGCCTTGTCTCCCACCTCTGCCAAGGAGGGAGGGGGGGGTGCATTTTCTCACTTCTTTAGGGTCATTCTAGGTCATTATATTTGTATTATATATATTATTATATTATATATTATATATCATTATATTCCAGTTTCATTTTGTTATTGTCATTTGTCATTTCTATTTACATCATTGTAGAAATTGTCTACCTTTCCTCCCTAATCTTGCTTGCTTTACTTTGCATCGGTTCACAAAGGTCTTCCCTCTTTCTCTGAATTCTCAATATCCATTGCTTCCTATGGCACGGTAATATTCCATTAGATTAATGGAGCACAGCTTTTTTAGACATTCTCCAGTTGACGGGAATCTTCCTTTCCAGTCCTTTGCTCTTACCAAAAGTGCTGCTAGAAATATTTTGGTGTGTCCACCATAACATTTTTCACATTAAACTTTGTTTAGGAAACCTGACATGATTAGGGAACAAATGTTAGGCAGACTGTAGCTACAAAACATTACTGACATCTGCAGTCTGTCCTCATAGGGTTAAAATAGAAAGCTAAAATTAACTACCAGTAAGCTACACCCGGAAGAAAGGTGGGAGTGCATACATATGATGTCTGTCTCCTAGACAAACAAAGCTCCATACTGTTCACTGCACCCACACGGTTCTCAGAGTTCAATACATAATAAAATGCAGTATGTAATAAAATACATGATTCCTGCTGCCAAGGATTTTATTATTTTTATTTTTGAAAAGAAAGAACTAGTATTTAATCATTGCTCTAGGGTATAGAAGGGGATGGGGGAGTGGGAAGGAAAGGACAACAGGAGGAGTTCTTCGGAACCCAACATTTTGCAGATATTCTTTCAGATTGCTAATTCCGAATCACTTCTGTAATATACCCAGAGGATAAGAGCCTGAGGAACCGAGCAACCAGTTTGATATATGGGCAGTTCCAATTGTTGGGAGGTTTATTTCTTATGCCAAATTTCTGCTGTCTCTCTGCTGCTTCTAGTTTTGCCCTAATGAGATAAGGCAGCATAGCATTGAACCTGGGGTTCAAACGTGGCCTCAGATGCTAGAAAAGTCACTTATCATCTGTCTGCCTCAGTTTCTTCAACTGTAAAATGGGCATAATAATACCTACCTCCCAGGGTTGTTGTAAGGGTGGTGAGGGGGGGGGATGAGATATTTGTAAAGTGCTTTGCGAACTTTAAAGGACTTTTAAAATTCTAGCCATCATTGCTATTATTTTAAGTGTGCTGGACTTGGAGACAGGAAGACCTTTGTTTTTTAAGATAGCGTTTACTAGCTTGTGACCATGGGCAAGTCATAGCCTTTCTAAGCCTCAGTTGTCTCATACAAAGGCAGCATCACACAGTGGAAAGAGCACTGGGCTCTGGAGTTGAAGGTCCTTGGTTAGAATCTTGCCTTTGACACTTTACTACATGTTTGACTTTGAGAATTCACTTAATCTCCTTATTCCTCAATTTTGTAATCCTATAAAATGAGGGGGTTGAACTAGCTCAGGTTTTTGGTCCCTCCCAGATTTAAGATCTGTATTTATTTGTTCTATAATATGGGGGTGATTATACCAATAGTGTCTATCTCCCTGGGCTGTCATAGTGTTCACATGAGAGAATGTATGTGGCTACTTCACACATTTTTCTAGGAACCACACCTGTGATTACATTGACTTGAAGAACACCTGGTGAAAGAGCTCCCTCTTCCAATGCAGATGTAGCACCTGCTGCCTGAGAGATCTGCCTGGGGCATGGAAAGGTTGAATGGTTTGTCCATTTACCCAGAGGCATTACATGTGTCAGTGGTGGGCTTGAACCCAGGTCTCCCTCACTCTGAGCCAACTTTTCATCCACTATGCTATGCTTCTTCACTTTTAAAAAATTATTTATTTTTTTCTGAACTTAAGAAATAAAGCAAACATTTCCATAACATAGTAGAATAGAAAAAAAAAGATGATAGCACATGAAACTGAAAATCTATTATGGACAACTTGCTATTGGTTTTAAATATCTAATGAAATTGTCATTTTTTCCTTTTTTTCTCTCCCCCACCCCTTAGAGATGGCTACCATTAGACACAAATATGTACATATATATGTGTAAAACCTATAGAAATATATGTAAATATATAATATATACATATATACTGTATATAAAACCCATGTAGAACCCATTCACTTTTATCTCTGGATTCAGACAGCATCTTTTCTCATATGTCCCTTGTGGTTTATCTGGGTATTTGTAATAGTTAAGATGACTAAGTCACTCCAACTTGTTCTTATAACAATGTTGCTATTACTGTATACACTTCTGTCTCTGGATTCAGACAGCATCTTCCTTCATATGTCCCTTGTGGTTAATCTGGGTATTTGTAATAGTGATGACTTAAGTCACTCCAAGTTGTTCTTATAACAATGTTGCTATTACCATATACACTTCTGTCTCTGGATTCAGACAGCATCTTCCATCATACGTCCCTTGTGGTTAATCTGGGTATTTGTAATAGTGATGACTTAAGTTACTCCAAGTTGTTCTTATAACAATGTTGGTATTACTATATACAATATTCTCTTGGTTCTGTACCTTTTATTCTTCATTATTTTGTACAAGTCTATCCAAGTTTTGCTAAGATCATCGAGCTCATTATTTTTTATATCACACAGTCATGTACCACAACTTGTACAGTCATTCCCCAACTGAAAATGTTATACACATGTAAATTGTATATAGGCTAGTCTTAAAGTAATTGCCAGCTCTCATCTTAGTGATAGAAAAAGAGCAAAAGATAGTTTCTTCCTTCAAGGAGTTTACAATCTATTATAAGCCTGGATGACTAGAAAGGATCTTGTTGCTTCCAAAAGAAATGTCAGTTTGGAGGAATGGTGAGTTCAGAGTGGAAGACAATGAATTGTTTGGATATGTGAATTTAGATGCCAATAGGACATCCGGGACAAAGTACTTAGCAGGCCGTTCATGATGCATGACAAGAACTTGAGAGCTTTAAGATCAGATATTACAGGGGCAACTAGGCAGCATAATGAGTAAGAGTACTAGTCTTGGAGTCAGAAGACCTGAATTCAAATCTGCCCTCAAACACTTACTAGCTGTGTGACCCTGGGCAAGTCACTTAACTCCAATTGTCTCCAAAAAATACACCAGATATATAGAATTAGCAGTCATTTGTATACAAACTATATGTAGTACATAACATAGATATATATAGACTGAAACTAATGAGAATGACAAAAGAACATATGTAAAGAAAGAATAGAAAAGTACTGAGGACAAAGGCCAGGGGAACACCCATGCTAAGGGGAGCAGGAATAATTGGGAATCTAAGAAAGGAGATTGGGGAGGAGGAGCCAAACTGGTAGAGTGAAAACCAATAGAGAGCAATGTTACGGAAGTCAAGGGAGAAGAGCATGCATAGAGTGAAGAGGTTAAAAGTATCAGAAACTCTCAAGAAACTTGAGGATGAAGGCTGAAGAAAGATCATTGGATTTTGTTGTTAAGAGATTCTTGGTATCTTTGGAGTTCCAGTCAAGTGGTAGGACTGAGAGCACACTGCAAGGCACTGAGAAGGGAATGGGAGATGAAGATGTGGAGGCAGCCAATGTAAAAAAATTTTTTCCTAGGATTTTGGCAATGAGAGGGTAGATATAGAATGAGAGCTTGAGGGGATGACAAGGTCTAATGAAAAATTTCTGAGGAACATTTGCTGATCTTAAACTAGAAGAAAGAGTTTGCTCACCAGGAGTTCCCTACATTTTTGAAAGCTCATCAGACTGAGAGACAGGTGGCATGGAACAGTAAGGAAAAATGATCTATTTGATTTTTCTGAAAGCTGATATCTGTGAATGCATTCAGCAGTCACCCTTTAAGTGCACATTATATACAAAGCATCGTAACCAACTTGGATTGAGCCACAAAGAAAATGAAAAACAAGACCCCTGTCCTTAACTACGCATGTCATATTGTTTTCCATTATAGAAAGTGATTACTACTTTGGGGCTTATTTGGATAATTTCATAAAACATAGATGTAACCTCTATTTCCATAAAAGGGAAGAATTTCTTTTATATGAATCAGTTAAATCTTTTAGCCTTCCAGATTCCGGACTATATTTCCTAATACCTGACAGCCTTTAAAATCACTAATGGAAAAATAAAGGATTAAAATATTTTCAGTTTCTCTCACTAGTATTATAAATACCTCCTTCAGAGATGTCATGAGCGTAATTATTTTCACATCAAGAAAAAAGAAAATGTGTAGAAGGAGATTTGTAACTAATGTACCTAAAAGATCATATAATGGTTGAATTTTAAAGAATGAAGTGACCTTAGAGATTTGCGGACCACTGAGGTCTGACCACATCACTCCCTTGTTCAGAAAACTCTCTACTGAATGTAGGATCAAATAAAATCTCTTCTGTTTGGCATTTAAAACTTTTCACGATTGGCTCCAGCCTACTTTTCTCAGTTTATGTCCTGAATGCACTCTATGGTAACCAAAGTAAATTTCCTGCTGTTCCTTGCATTCTACATGCCATTTTTTCATCTTTATGCATGTGTACAGATTTTCCCCTTGCCTAGAATGTGCTCTCTTATGACCTTCCCCCTCTAAGAATCTGGGATTTCCTTCAAATTTCAACTCAGGTGTCATCTCTTTCATTAGGACTTTCCTAGCTAGGCACATATCACCACCACCCAGCTGCTCATGCCTACCCTTGACATTTTCTCCATATTTATATGTATTTATATGTTTCCTGTGGTAGATCATAAACTCCATGAGGGTTTTCTTTGTTTTCCCACTGTCTTGCACATAGTAGGTACACTCAATAAATACTTCTTGATTTATTGATATATTGATTCCTATTACCTGTGTGACTGCAGGTAGGTCTCTTTACCTCTGTAGACCTCAGTTATCTCATCTGTAAAATGAGGAGGTTGGAGTAAGGGATATCTGAGAGCTCCTCCAAGTCTAAATAGGCAATCCTGTTTTTCCAGCTCCTTCTCCATAATCCAGTGATCCTTCTTTACAGATGGTAAAATTGAGACCCAGGAAATGGTAGTAACCGAGGTCAAACTGCTAGTTAGTGGCAAAATGAGACTTTGAGTGGAGTTCATGGCTCCCAACCTTGTTCTCTTTCCTCAGAAAAGTGGTCAAAATAACCAGTATCTGCATGCGCCCAATCCAAACACTAACCAGGAAATCGAAACAGAGTAATCTATGACATGACCAGAGTATCCTACATTTGGATAACTCTTGAGTGAAACTGTAGCTAATCATCTAGCTGGATTAACTTGGAAAGAGCAAATGATTTTCCTGATAGATTATTAATGATGATCCTGTTTTCTCTCTGCACCTCCAGGTTTTTAGCTTCCTTCTGTGTGTTCTCCTCTCTCATTAGAATTCTAGTAAGTTCCTTGAAGGTGGGGCTTGTCCATGTTTTTGTTTGTGTTTGTGTCCTTACCTTAGCACAATGCCTGTAACATAGTAGATTCTCAATTATCATTTATTGACTGACTAATGTTATAGTGTTTTTTTTTAAAAACCCAGGTTGAATTCAGGAAATTTATGTCCTTTTTGAAGTAGATAACCTCCAAAATCTGCCCAAGAGCCATGAGTCTTCCTTTGTGATGCCAGGGGTGGGAAGAAAATATTCTGAGTTGATGTATCAGAAATGTTATGGGTTTTCTCAGGCAACCTGCCAGTGTATTGGATTAAGGTTAAACCAGAGAGATCAGAGTACAGATTTTCCCTTTTAGAAACAAAGCAACTGAAATAGTGTTTCTAATGAGATTATAAAGTTACTGACTG
>JAQQSK010008120.1:0-13647 GCA_028658325.1 Potorous gilbertii | reverse complement strand
GTTTACTCTCATCACATTCGACTAAAGGAAGGAATAAAATGCCCATTCATTTTGGTATGAAAACCTATCTTATAATACAGGAAAGTGGGGGAGAAAGAGATAAGCAGGGTGGGGGGGGGGGATGATGGAAGGGAGGGCAATGGAAGTAGGAAGCAATTTAAAATCAACACTCAGGGAGGGACAGGATCAAAAGAGAGCATAGAAACAATGCGGGGCAGGACAGGATGGAGGGAAAAGTATAGTTAATCTTACAACAACATGACTATTATGGAAGTCATTTGCAAATCTACACAGATATGGACTCTATTGAATTGCCTGCCTTACCAAAGGGAATGGGTGGGGAGGGAGGGATGGGGAAAAGTTGGAACTCAAAGTTTTTAGGAACAACTGTTGGGTATTGTTCCTGCTACTGGGAAATAAGAAATACAGGTATTGGGGAATAGAGAACTATCTGGCCCTACAGGACAAAAGAGAAGATGGGGACAAAAGAAGGGAGGAATGATAGAAGAGAGGGCAGATTGATGATAGGGAAAATTAGAATGGTAGGTGTATTAGGGTGGGGGGAGGGGACAAATGGGGATAAAATTTTGAACCCAAAATTTTGTGAAAATGAATGTAAAAAGTTAAATAAATAAATTTATATTTAGGAAAAAAGATCTTGGTTTTGGATTGACTTGCTGTAATGACAAGTAAAATTAGGATCTTTTGCTATTTTTATCTTAGTATAATCAAGTGCCAGATTGAATGTTGCCCTTATCAATCAAGAATCTTTACTAGGAATAAAGTACAGAAACTGGAATTTCTTTAACTAGCAACAGTAATGTGTTTGTATTGTTAATGTGATTAAAGATCTTCCCCACCAATTAATGGGTTTGTCCATTAAGAGGAATTTGATTAGGGAAGATTTGTAGGAACACCCATAGCTTTTGTTATTGAGGCACTTCTTCTCTAGTGTTGGGATGCCCTCTGACTCTGAAAGGTATAAATACTCTGAGTTGCGATTTCATTTTGGAGTGTAGGTTTTCCAAGAAGGTTTGAGTGCCAGGTGAGGACTCTGAGGAGCTGCTAAAAAGCCCCCTTTCTTTGAGAACCCAGATGGTATGCTTCCTTTTCTGGTAATTGTGGTCAAACACTTAGGACTATCTGTTTAATTCAGACTGAGGAAGTCATGTCTATCGATCTTTTGATTTCTCTGTATTGTCTGAATTCAGGATGCTGACTCCCTGAGTTAATTGAATGATGAATGTATTTGGATAAAGGAATGATACATGTGTTGATTAAAGTGATTATTAACCCCTCAAAAGTTGCCTTTCCTTTTATGAATGCAGATTTAAGAACCTGTGATAGCAGGACGCCCTATGTAAGTTGGGAGTCCTTACTCTTACATTTGCCTAGCAGACCGATTTTTGTCTCTCTCTAGAAATGTCTTATTATCTCAGTGAGGTGGTCTTAACTATCCTGTGTGTAGAGTTTGGTTGGAATTTTGTGGACATATTTCGCTCCTTCTCCAAAGTTGTTGTGGAAGCAGGACCTATGGTTTATTGCCACTCCTAAGGGTTTTGTCTTATCAGGCTAGTTGCCTGTTGATCAAGAGTTGATGATAATAAAGAAACAAGAATGATTCCTACATTGAAGATCTGGCATCTCATGGCAGGGTCAAAGCGGATATAGGCATTAGTAGATAAAAGCAATCATGAGTTTTATACTACACAATTTCCAAATCATTTATTCTGTGATGGTAGATCATTGTTTTTTGCCCTAACCCCAGGAGAAGATTCATTTAGTACTGAATCCTGGATTTGTTTATTGACCTAGAAGCAGTTAATTCACTTGACTTAATGACCCTTAACCTAATACTGATTTTCTTTGTGGCATTGCCCTTGAGACATTATTTATACCCACGTTTTTGTTATTGCTAGCTCATTTAACTTCTCTGACATTTTTCCTCATCAGTAAAATGAGGAATGTGGATTAGTTGATTTATCATAGCCTTCTCAGCTCTAAAATCTGTGAAATCCAATCAAATTTATTTATTCTTGAAATTTACATAGAGAATTTTAAAAGTACTTATAAACATCTACCTCATAATTTAACAGTTTTATGAATGAAAAACAGATATATTTTAACCAATAAATTGCATCAGACACTAAATAGAATCTATAATAGTGTTTTATGACACTAAATAAAATCTATAATAGCCAAAAAGATCATTAACCTATATTACTCAAATGCATCTGTGCTCTCATCAATCCACATAAAATTCTCTTACCAAACTCTCATCACTAGCTACTCTTGACCACATAATAACAAAATAAAGTCCACTCAAAATTTCAAATGTATTTGACTTCTCCACCATGGTCTCATGCTAATTAAAACTATACTCTCCTACCTACACCCATTTTCATGTTTCTTTCATATGTTACTTTCCCCCATAATATTGTGACCTCTTTTAGGGCAGAAATGGTCATTCTCTTCTTATTTGTATCTTCACCACTTGGCAAAATGCCTGAAATACATGGGGTGCTAAATAAATGTCAATTAGTAATTGACATTGTGCTATAGTCTTTCCTTGTTTCTCCCTAATATCTTAACAGTGCCATTAGAACATTTGGGCAGGCATTCTCTTATGCTTATTGTTTGACACATGACCTACTCATTGTTTCTCTATTATTCATCTTCCTCCTTTATAGTCTCTTTACTCTTGTATCTATTTTAATGAATTAAAAATGAATGATAAAATAAAAGAACGAATGAAATATATGTCAGCACATTTTATGTGCCAAGGAATAGACTAATTTCTAAGGATAAAATACAAAACACAGCATCCTTCCACAAAATAGTTTACAATTTAGTGATGGAGACAACAGAGGAAGCTAGATGCCGGAAAGGGAAAAGGAAAGTTATAGGCATGGTGATTTGTGGCATAAAACATTAAAGTGATTTTATCATATGTTCAGAGCCTAAGAGTAAGAGTTGGAGGGGAGGAGGTGAAGAGAATTTATGCCAGGAAAAGACAACTGCAATGAATATAAATGATGAATAGAAAGGTGAAACAAAATATGAGTGGTATCTATGTGAAATAGTGGTCAAAATAAGGCACATCTAATCAGAACAATGAGGATCCAGCCAGAATCTCATGGAATGAAAATGTTATATTCCTCAGAGTATGATCCCTGGTCAGGACTGTGACGTGGTTGTAGACAATTTACCTGGAGAAGTAGATATTGAACTTCCTCTTCGTGATATTCTGTATCCTTAGAAAACCTACAATATACCTCTCCATTGTACTTTCTATGGTGTTCATTTTCTCTTCTGTTCATTTATTTGATATTCATTTTCAGTTGTCAGAAAGTCTTGTCATCCATGTCTGCCACCACCAACACCAGGCTAACATTTACAAATACATGCTGATGTTCCAGGAGCCAAAATGGCAAAGTAAGGAGTAAATTGTTGTAGCTCTCCCATATTCAACTTCAAACAACCATAAAAAAAGTGCTCCAGAGCAAATTCTGGAACAAGAGAGCTAGAAAAAAGAAGGGGTCAAGCAGTCTTTTAGTCCAAGACACTTAAAGGACTAGCAAGAAAGGTCTGTATCATTCAGGAAAAAGGGTTGCACAGACCAACAATCTGATACAAGATGCATTCTAGTAGGTCAGCAGCTAGTCCTACCTCAGCAAACTGGCAGGAGATCCTGAGCCCCAAACACAAAAACCTGAACCCCACACTTGCTATAGCATAGCCAAGGGAACCAGCAGACTTCAGACGTTTATTCTGATATAAGAAATCCAAATCCATCAAAGAAACCTATACATACTATCAATGCAAGGAGCATGATGATCCCCAAGATTTCCCTCCATGAGGCCTTCCCTCCATGAGGCCTCCCCACAAACAAGTTGCCCCGGCCAAATAAGGCCCTCTCTCTCAAGCTAGTTGCTTTCCCTCAACTTTGCTTCCTATGTATCTCTCAGCTCCACCTCACTCTCTCAGCTCTATTCTTCCTCCTCCACCCAATCAGCAAGTTCCTCCCACCATCAACTCCAAATGACTCAGGCTGTGGGCTGGGTCAAAGCTCAAAATAGGTCACATGGGTCTATTAAAGAGCAGGAAAGATCTTTAAATTTCCTTACCATTGCAATCAGTACAAGGATCTTTCATGTCCACTGATAGGTTAAAGAAAGTTTATGGGTAACTAGTATTCAATATAACTTCACAACAATGTAACAGGGATAAGACAAAATAAGCACATAACAATATCTTTAAAGTGGGGACTTGAGCACAAGCACCCCATCATTCCCCCCTCAAATAAATTGTACTCAAAATTCATTGGGATAAGAGGCTAAGGTCTCTTCTTCTATAATTAATTCCTGCTAAGATTGGACATAGAGTTGTCCCATTTGAGGAGTCAGTTCTTGAATCTGTATCCTGAGCTTGCTTGATGTGAGGTCCAGGGGTGGTGTATCACAGTCTTGGGCAAAGGGCAAAATCCAGCTTAAGTGGTCATCTACAAGTAGAAGGCACTAAACCTGCAGAAGACAAATATAGCAAAGAGATAAAACAAACAAACAAAGGCAAAAAAAAATGAGAAAATAACCAGAAGCAAGTTAAATGTTACATCAGCCATGCTTCTGGAGTCCATGAATCTACTGGAACCACAGTAATCCCTCTCTTACTTCCTGTAAGGTTTCCATAAATAAGAGAGATCTCTGCCTCAGTATCTATTAATACCATAGTTGAAGTTGTTGATCCGTTTTTCCAGTATATGTTTATTTAAACTGATATGATGTCTGTGATCTCATCTGGATGTTTCTTTAATCTGAGCTGGGGCTTGGCCTATTTCCTTTCCTTCCCGTAGGTGTAACAAACTTCAATATAATGGTTCAGGAGGATATAAAGGGGCAGTTCCTACTTCTCCCTTCCTTACTGCCCCTAATATTAAGTCCCTTTTTCTCGGTAAATCTTGTACAGTTTGTTGCTTGTAATACCATCAGTTCTTCCACAATCTATCCCTGCTCTCAATAAAGCAGTAAACTTTCCTTGTTAATCTATTCTGACTTTGTTCTCTCTTGAAGAAATTTATCTTTTCCCCATTTCCCTAAATCATTTAACTGTGAAATCTTATCCAGGACCACTAAAAGAAGGTACCCTATTTTCCCAAATAGTAGAGTCAGAATTAGGTGCTCATAAACAGGAGGAGCCTTCCTCATTGTTGCATTTCTATGAGGAACAATTAAGGGAGTGCTGTGATAAATATCAACATCCCCAACCATTATTGCAGCTTTTATTTCCTCTTCTTTGAACTTTGTCATACAGTCTCTAAGTAAATACCAGGATCTATCTCCATTAGGCAACACGGAGTTAGTGGGATAACGCTTATTACATCTCTTGGCAACTAAAGTTAACAAATTAATTCCAATGTTACCTTATTGACTATGGTAATCCCTAAAGCTTGTTGTACACAAGAATTCTGACTGATACCTATGAATGTCAAACAATTTATGTTATCTATCCATACTCCTCTGACTCCTTCTTCACATCTAAGACACTAATGATTCTCACATTTTGGGGGGCTAATGGACTTGAAAAAGGAGTGACCTCCTGCTGAGTAAAATCCTAAGGTACTTCATCAAACTCTTTGTGCTCCCCCAATTTCCTGCTTCTTTAGTAGTGTTGGATGTCTACCCACATTCCTAGAAGCCTCCTCATATGAGTTTGTTTCATTTTCCTTCCACCTGTCTTTCTCTCAGGTATCTGGGCCCCAATGAGACCCCACAGATGAAAGGGTTGCATTCACTTTCTATTGTTGACTTCCTCCTTATTTTTTTTTTCTGAACCACACTCACAACTCTCTTTTCTGTTACCACCTGATAGTTTTTAGTTTCCTCTTCTAAAGGAAAGCTTGGACACTGGCACAGAAAACTTCTCATGAAAATCAGCTAACTCTTATTGCAGTTAAACATTTTCCTCCACCCATTTGTCTCTAATACATATAATATGATAGCTTCTTAATAATACCTATCCTCTCCTACATACTCCTGCCATTTCCTTCCCCAGTTCTATTGATATTCCTTGCAAACATCTTTCTAAATTTCTGCGTTCTCCCTTCTGCAGCCTTGGTTCCCAGTTTTCACAAAATCCTTTGCTTTTATCCCATTCTCTCCCTAGGGAGGAACGAGGTAAATCCTTCCATGCCAGGATACCCATTTCCTTCTCTAGAGCCTTCTGTCTCTAAGTAGAGGTTATATATTTCATGACTCCATCATCATTTGTCACACAAATGCGATACCCACAGCAGCTGCTATGGATATGCATATGAATTTCCTGGGTAAATTCACAAAATATAAACTCCCTTCCTCAAAGAGAAAAACTAAAACATTTATTCAGACACCAGAAAGTGAAATCCTTCATAGTAACATAAAAACCTATACACATTATCAATTCAGGGAGCAACACTATCCTCAAAGTTCCTGTGAATTCCTACCCTTTGACACAGTTCTATATCCCAAAGAGGTCATAGAGAGGGGCAAAGGACCCACATGTACAAATATATTTATCACAACTCTTGTTGTGGTGATAAAGAATTGGAAACTGAGGGCATGTCCATCAATTGGGGAATGTATGAACAAATTGTGGTATATGAATGTAATGGAATACAATTGTCGAATAAGAAATGATGATCAGGGGAATTTCAGAAAAAACTGGAAAGACCTATATGAATTGATGCTGAGTGAAGTGAACAGAGCCTAGAGAAAATTGTACCCATTATAAAGAAAAAAGGAAAACATTTTGTGATGATCAGCTCTTCTCAGCAATACAATGATCTAAGGCAATTCCCAAAATATGCATGATGTAAAACACTATCCACATCCAGAGAAAGAACTATGGAGTTTGAATGTTGATCAAAGCATACTACTTCCTCTTTTTTGTTTATTTTTTTTCTATCTTGTGATTTTTCCCCTTTGCTATGATTCTTCCTTTACCACATGACTAATGTGGAAATATGTTTAACATGATTGTACATCTATGACCTATATCATATTGTTTGTGGAAGGATGAAGAATGGAGTGAGGGAGAAAAAAATTGAACCTCAAAATCTTATGAAAGTGATTGTTGAAAACTATCTTACATGAAATTAGAAAAAATATACAGAAAGTTGAAAACAAATAAAGTTTGTTTCTTGTATAAAAAGATACATGCTCAAGAAAGAAGCAATGAGTAACCTCAAATCACTTTATTTCTCATATCATAATTCATAATCCTCCATGCTGCTTTTATGTTTATCTCTTACCAAGTCCAAGAGTAGATTATCCTGGTGATATTTTTTTGTCCCACCAACAAATTGGATTAATAGTAGCTGCTAGGTATCCATAAATCCCCTCTTCATTTATGAGATTCAATCAAGGGTGTGCCAGAACGAGCTTTCACTGACTTAACTGTGCCAATTGTTAAATTTTCATTGTGAGAATTTACAACACAAGATTTTGAAAATACTAACAAAACAGGGCTTGATTTGTATTTTATTGATTCTCTAAACTTAAAAATGGAGATAATGTGAACAATGCACATTAAAATTTTAATGGCATATATGTAGGTGTGTGCATACATACATACATACATAGATCAATCTATAAAATTTAGAAAGTTAGTTGCAACATATTTGCAGAAAACCCCTGAGCAGCAATTCTCATTTGGAAAAGGACTTTTCTCAGTATTTCCACTTTCAGAGAAAGAAATATGTTCAAAGATTCCTGTCTTTTTCTATTGAAATAGATCATGTTGCACATATTGTAAATATTGTTTAATAGCACCATTTCCTTTCCCCACCGAGGGCAAAACTTGTTTTAAATTCTTGCATTTCAACTCCTCCTCTGTCCTGTCTTCCTTTACTCTCAACAGGCTCTAAAATTTACTTATTTTGGTTGTTGTTATTGTTTTGTTTTTAATATCCCTTCTCTTACTTTCCTTCTTGGGTGACATTTCCAAATCTGTTGTATCCCTTGAGCCTGGTACTCAGTTCTTTTTTAAATTTAGGATATAGTTGAATATAAACCATGGAATATTAATTTAGATTTCCTTCTTCTCCTAAGTCCATTAAATCCATAATGCATTACATACCTCATAGACTTTGATGACCCCTCTTTATTCTTTCTTTTTCTACATAAATCTAATTTCTTTCCTTAAATATTATTAATAAACATGAGAGTTAGTTCCACTGCTTAATTTTTCCTGACACTTCTATATTTTTATCACTTTTGCTTGTTTAGACAGATTTCAAATCAAATGTTTTATATGTATTCTTTCTTTTTCTATTTTTTTCCCTCTCTTCATCCATTCATTCCTACCACAACCACCACCCTTTCTCCCACTTGATTATTTCAAATAATTCCTTTTTTGGGGGATTAATATCTTTGATTGATGCCTGAATTCTGCTTTGCAAGATATACTATTTGGAGATTCAAAGTGAACTACTCTGCTTTGTAAAATATTCTATTCCCTTCTTTTCTTTGATTTCTCACAATGTCAGGGAAATTTTGACGTTATTTGAAGTAATGATATTTTAAAGGAAAAAATATTTTTTCCTAACTCCTTCCAAAATTTATTATTTGGTAAGAAATTCAGAAAGTTGATCACTATGAACCTATAGTTTCAGGTATGGAATTTTATTCTAGTGCTCATCTGTACCTCCCACCAATCAGGATATTGGATGATTTTCTTGTAATAATTTCTATGAAATAATAGTCAAAATTATTGATTAATTACTTTGTGGGAAGAAATCCTCAGTAATATCTGCAAATATTGCCTTCATGATTTTACTTTAACTTCAAAAGAATTGCATTTATTTTTTTAAGTTGACTTTTTTATGACTTCCTCAAAACTTTCATTACTTTATTTGGAGTTCCAAATATATCATTTTCCTTTGAAGACCATTATATCTCTTAAGAAATTCTTGAACATGTGTTCTATTTTTTCTATCCCATTGATTGTCTTATTTAAATCTTCTTTGAGATCTTTGATACTCCAATTCCTAACTTAATTGCAATAATATGTCATCTCCACATGATAATAGAGAGTGATATAGATTAGAGGCAGATAGATTTGTCTGTGAGTTTGTGTGGATTGGTGTAATATATACATATCAGTATATATACAATATGGAATTTCTTGCCATTCCATAATCTCTGTGGAGTTTGAAATTTGCTTACTCATTAGGGATTTTTGTTAAATTTTCTCCATTTTATGTCTATTTATGTTATGATGTTTTCAACATTATTTTCTACTTTTGTTTCTATCTTATAAGTCCCTTTTTAAAAAAAGATATTTTAGAGATGCTTTGTTTTACATTTAAATGTTTGTGATTACTCACTTTTTGAGGAGTCTATTGTATCAAAGAAGACAGTCTACTAAAAGTAGATATATTCTGAAAGTACATGCAAAATTCCACATCTCTGGTACCCATCATACCTCTTTATTTCTTAAAATGTTTAAGAAAACAAATACTTTATATCAAATGTTAATAGCTAAACAAAAGAAATTCTATCATTGACTCCATACAAATATTCAGTCTCATGTATATATGTATGTTTATATGTATGAATGTATGTATAATCTTCTCCCTTAATCTATCAATTCTCTGTCAGGAATTGTATACTATATTTCATCATTTATCTGCTCAAATTACTGGAAGTCATTCTTTTGTTCATAATTTTTACATCTTTCAACATTTTTTTTGTCTTTAAAGTATTGTTATTACATAAATTGTACTCCTAGTTCTGCTCATTTAATTCTTAATTAGTCTAGAAATGTCTCCAAAATTATCCATTTTTCTATTATTGACATAAACATATACATTTGTTTTTGTTCATTTCACTCTGCATCAGCTCATATGAGTTATTCCATGTATCTTGCAAATCATTTATTTCTTTATTTGTTGGACTATAACTGGTTCACTTTATTGGGTACTAGGCTTATATTCAACATTTCTCATTTGAAATATTTGTTTGTCAGCATTTTTTATTTTTTTGTTATTTTCATCTGGTTTCCTTTTTCATCCTTTGATCTCTCTAATTTCTGTTTTTGTACTTCCAATTGGGGCTAAGTATCTTCTTCAAAGTGGAGAATTAAGTTTGGAGAACCACTAAAGTCCCCATCCAGAGTAAATTCAATTTAGAAAGGATTCACCTCAGACAGGTCTACATTGCCTACTACTGCTTTATTTTAATAAACTTTTCACTGGGACATCACTTTTTTCCCCCTTTCTTTTTTTGCTTTGTTCCATATATGTGTGTGTGTGTGTGTGTGTATGTGTATACACACACACATATATATGCATGCATGCATGTATGTATGTATATGTGTATATATACATGTATATATGAATATGCATGTGTATATATGTATATGCGTGTATATATGTATGTAATTTCTTTCATGTGGTTGATCATTCAACATTTTCTACTTCTTGTTGAATCTATGGTAATGTTACCCTCACTATAAATACCTGGAAACAAAACCTTGTGAAGTTGTTTGAGCATTTTATATCTAAAATAGAGATTGCTTTACAAATATAAGGCAGTCAAATAGAAATTTAAATAACTGAGATGTTATTTTAAGAGTTAATATTTTTAACCCTGTGCAATGTGTGTATGTGTGGTTTTTTTTTTATTCTTGTCTTGAATTAAGTCCTCTAAATCTAATACAACTTCTCTTCTCCAAAATTTCTTCAAGATTTAGAGAAAATAATGGTTCTGGGTTGAACTTGATGAGCCCAGAGAATATCTCCCTGGGAACAAACCCTGCAACAGTGGGAGCAGTAGACAAGGTAAACAGACTTTTAGTTTGTAAGGCTAGAAAGAGCATGTAGGAGGGTTCTCTTGCTGTGGCCTCAAGGTACCAGTATAGGATCATAACTGTCCCAAACAGCCCAACTTCAACAAACCAAGAGAAGATCCTGAGCCCCAGGGAGGGTGAAGCCAGCAACTGCCAACACCAGAACTCCAGGCATACCTCAGTACCCCAGGGGAATTGGGAAGACAGTAGCACAGATGGGATCACCAACTGCTGAGCTTGCCTATGTTCTACCTCAGCAGAGGATACCAGACCACCTCTCCCCCATACTTAACAAGCTATCTCCAGTGTAATTGTGGGGAAACCCAAAAAGGCCTCACTTAGCCTTTGCTTTTCAACACCAGCCACCTCAGCACCAAGAGAGCTACAACATTTTAGCTTCTAGCTGCCACAATACACAGGGCCTCAAGTTTGAGACACAAGAACTGTGGGGCAGTGTTCCCTGTGCCCTAGAAGCAGAGATCTACTTTAAAACCCAGAAAAAGGGTTATTATCATGAGTGAGAAGCAAAGCAAGAAAGATATTTCACATTCTCTCTAACATGTTACATTTTTCCTTTTTTGTCATATTAACCAATCTGATACATGTGAGGTGGTACCTCAGATGTGTTTTAATTTGCATTTTTCTAATTAATAGTGATTTAGAGCACTTCTTCATATGCCTATACCTGTCTCTGATTTCTTCTTCTGAAAATTGCTTGTTCACATCATTTAATCAATTATCAGTTCAGGAGTAAATTCCACTCCTATAAATTTGATTCATCCTCTGTATATTTGAGAAATGAGGCCTTTATCAGAGATACTTGTTATAAAGATTTTTTCCTAGCTTTGTGCTTTCCTCTTAATCTTGGCTGCACTGTTTTTCTTTCTATAAAATCTTTTTAATTTAATTTAATCAAAACTGTCTATTTTACATTTTGTAATGCTCTTTATTTCTTATATATTCATGAACCTCTAACTCATTTAACTTCCCCTTTAAGAATTTGGATGTGATATCATTCAGTGCTTTTGTGTTTAACAATGATATATCTTCATTGCCTACTTTGTAGCAAAATGTAGTTTCCTTTATCTCTTTTAATTAGTTTTTGTTTTGTCTAAGATCAGGATTGCTACCCTTGCTTTGTTGATGTTGTTGTTTTTTTAACTTTAGCTGAATAGTAATAGATTCTACTTCAACCGCTTGCCTTTACTCCATTTGTATCTCTGCTTCACGTGTGTTTCATGCAAACAATACATTGTATGATTCTGATTTTTGATCCACTCTGCAATCTGCTTATGTTTTATTGGACAGTTCATCCCACTCACATTCCTGTTATGATTACTGTGTATTTCCCAATTCCTATTTTTCCTCTTGTTTGAACTCTTTCTCTTTTTACTTTTTCCCTTCTCTATTGGGATTGACTTCTTCCTGTGGACCCTTTCTTCCATCAGTGCTCTCCCTCATCTTTACTTAGTCTCTTCCCTACTTATTTTCCTGTCTTATATGATAGTTTTCTATATTCAACTGATTGTGTATCTTCTTTCCTCTTTGAGCCAATACTTATGAAAGTAAGGTTCAACTGATGCTCATCACCCACCCTCCTTTCTTCCCCTCCACTGTGAAAGGTCTTTTGTGTCTGTTGGATAAATTAATTTATCCCATTTTAACTATCCCTTCTTTCTGCAACCAGTGCACTCACTCCTATTTCTCAGTCCTGAAATATTTTTTGCATTCACACACACATTCATTCAGCAAACACGTGTAATCTAGACACGAACATGGAGGGATGAATTTTTATAGAAATTTAACTAATTTTTGGACTGGCTACCCACCATCTTTAAGACCAAGATAAAATGGTGAAGAAGACAATACATTGTGGGAGAAAAATACTTTATTCTTGCTGTCATCAAAAAGAAAATATAACTGTAATATTTGAGAGATGTCAAGTGATTAAATGGAAATGGGATATTAGTCAAAATATGTTACTATGGGAAGAAAACATGATAGGGATTTCATGTGTTTCCACTACAAAAGAGATTTACTCAATCCTCCTTATGACTTTAGGATACCTCAGGGACAATTTTAACAAGTCTGACTCTGAAAGTGTGAATCAGAGAGGACACTATAAAATCAAGACAATAAATTCTTTGAGACTAAGAGTCTTTCCCCAATAAACTTGTGCCAAAATCATGTTTAAAGTCAATCCAAATCATATTAACTTTAGATTTTTCTGAATCTCTTAATTTCCATCTTATTGCTTTGGAACTATTTCCATTCTTTCTTTTAAAAATAATATATTCCAATAACTAGTTCTTCTTCCCACTCAAAAATATTTTAATTAGAAAATACTAGAAACAATAACTAAAGTAATGAGCTAGGAATAAATTTAGGGACTGTACAATATTCAAAGTTCTTTATTTATAATATATTATTTATTTTCCCATGCAAAGCCATCCTATAAAATATACTGGCTCGTTTTACTGATCCTTTTGCAGATATGTATTAAACACACAGTATTTTCTATGTGTTTAAGATTATCAGTAAAAGCATAGTCATTAACAATGAAGGTGATTTCAAAAGCTATAAATATGATTTCAAGTTTCATGATTAGCACATATATATTAATGAGGGCCAATAAAATTGAATTGCAGACTATAGATATAAGCCAATGATAAGTCATTCAGAAGATGATAGTTGTCATTTAAATTGTTTTACTTACATCTTTACAAATGTGTAGGAAAGCCATCTAAAATTAATATCCAATGTGATGATTCAAGGTTTTTTTACTAAAATATTAAGATTCTCTGTGATATGTAAAGAAAGTTC
>JAQQSK010008119.1:0-13647 GCA_028658325.1 Potorous gilbertii | reverse complement strand
TTTTTTCTGGTAGACTTGGAACTTTGTAATAACACAAGAACTTACTGAAAAAAAAAATCCCAATGTCGATTTTCTAAGGCAAAATGCCTTCCACACTCAGAGAAAGAAATATGGAAGTCATTCACAGAAAAAAAAAATGACACTACAACTAATTAATTTACCTATAAAAATGTGTAGGTGTTCAAATTCACACTGGTGGAAAGAACAATTCCCAATAAAATAAGAAACATTTAGGAAATATTTCAGCTATGGTGTACAACTAGACCATGATCATTGACTTGAGCACTGATTCAAGATGTCTACTATGTAATTATCATGATGTATTAAGAGCTGATATAGAGGCAAGCCACTATGTCATATACTACCTAGGGCGTTTTCGAGTCCAGTCATGTTAGAATAGAAGCATAGAATGTTAGATCTGGAAAAAACAAATAAACAGTCTAGGTAATCAGGGCACATTCTCCTCATTTTATATATTTGGAATATCCGTAGCAGTAGAAGTCTTTACTAGTTCATTTACCTGAACAAACTCATATATAGTATAATTCATCTTTTTGTCTCAAGTCAACTAGAGCATGTTTGGTTCCTCTCAGAAATATTAAAATGGATATTCATCTTATGAATATGTAGGAGAAAGGGATTGGATCTGTGATTTCACTGGCATAAAGAACGCTTAGATGAAGAGATTCTACTCCTGTAGCTCCTACAATTTGTAGTTCTAGAGAGATGAAAGGAACACTTAGAGATTTAATGACTTGCCCAGGGTCAGGCAGTCAGTAAGAATCATAGGAAGGATTGGAACTCAATTCTTCCTGACTCCTGCACCAGTTTTTATCTACTATATGTTAGCTGTCTTTAGTTAATTGATTATAAGGCCAAATGTCTTTCTTATCCAAGTGATCTCTTTAAGGATGTAGTTACTTTTAAAATGGAAGAGACCATAAAAAAGTATCCTTTAAAATACAAGAGAGATTAAAAACACAAAATTTAAAAAAAATTTCTGACCTCATAATTTTACTTACAATGATTTTCCATGGACTCTTTCCAAAAAAGATCAGTTTTGCTAATAGCATTATTAAATGGGAATTTGGTCTCATCGTAATTAAGTGATTAATTCTGTCTGGCATTCCTCCCTCCATCGGCTGGCATGTTAATGAAATTTACAGAAGTGATTTCTTTTCATAAGTTTCTGATTTTTTGTTTTCTTTGCAGTTCTCTAAATCAATAGTAACTCATTCCTAGGGCAAAACGTCTTGACAACAACTTAATCAGTCCATGTCCATGCTCTTTCAATGTCATCACTGGCTCGAAGGGAAAAGATCCTTTATCTTTGAGTGACATTGTTACATCCACTCTCCCTCCACCCTTCCCTTCCTCCAACCCCTCCTCTCTCTGAAAACTTTTCCCTTTGCTCAATTTTCCCTTCCCTAAATTTCTTTTGGTCAACATTTTTAGCCTCTTTATCCATTTGTCTTCTTAAAGAAATATTTTGAATTTCAATTTTCTATACAGGATGAAATGATGAGAGATGATGATGAAATGGTTTATATTTTATGTCAAGGTGGATTTTACACATGCACAAATTATAGATGAATGCTATTATTAATATTAGTATCTTTACCTTTGATGGCATTTAAATATCAATGATTCTAGGACAAGTTAGTATGCTAGTATTTTCTTTCATATTTAATGTTCAGTGAACAATTGCTCAAATGGGGAGAATAATTGATTTGTTTTATTACCCAAAAGTTTTGGAATATAAGCCCAATCTTTGGTAAACCCAATGAAAGCAACTTTGGGACAAATCCAGGAGCAGACAAGAAAATAGAGATAATATATATTTCTTCTTGTTCCCCTACAGTTTTGGTTACTACCTTCAGTTCTTCATGTTTGGAGAGCTTATCATTCCACATAGTTTGTAGATCATGAGTGTCTGCTATGCTTTTACCTCTTACAAAGATCACTCAAATTTCTGTGGATTAGTATGATGTTGAGGCAATTATAGGTGATTTATTTTTTTCTGTAATAATGCTGTGATCCCCATAGAGTTGTTCTGTTTAACCATTCAAGATACATTGGAATCCAAATTTGTACTGTATTTGGGGATTTATCATCTGTTAGTTTATGAAGAATATTGAGCTTCTATTCTTTAATTCTGACTAGTATCTTTCTAGCTATTCAACAGAGTGAATTTTTGCAACCTTCAGCAATATATTTCATAGTTACTACTATGTACTGTATCTCTGGACTCCTTAAGAATGAATTGTCTGTAGCTTCTGCTCCAGTGATTTATCGTTTCTCATTGTCATGCACTTACTACCACGCACTCTGCTCTTTAAACAAATGCAATAGAAGTAGTCATTCGTTCCATTCTTCTTTGTCAGTATATCGTTGACTTGAACTCATGTGTGTGTGCACTGTTCGTTGAGAACTCTTTTCATATGTTTTATAATCTAAGTTATTTCATAGGCTCCATCACTTGGTAATCCAGTAACAGTTATATTTTATAGGTCAAGTGGCAATTACCCATTTGCAAACTTTACTATTGCTCTGTGAAGTAGTGTCTGTAGAAATGGTATTTCTATGTAAATATCATCCTATAGCCTACTTTTTGTTGAAATTTTAGAAATCTTTCCATTGTTGTTTTCATGATGGTGAGTCCTATATCTGGGTCCAATATTTGATTAATATTGTCTTTTACTTGGATATTTTCTAAATTTGCAATCATCTACTTTAAAATTCTAAGACCTATTATATATACATAGTGCACACATATGTAAATTGTGTATGCATGCATATAAATATATGTGAGTATACATATATATGTATATGTGTGTGCTTGTATATGTATGTATACACTTATTTGTTTATATACAAACAAGTCTTCTTTTAGAGATTTAATTTAAGGATTCCAGTAAATCTCTTGCCACAAACACATGCAATGAACACCTTGATAACTTGTGTCTGATATGTATTACCTGAAGAAGTATAATATATTATGAGAATCACCTCCATCCATTTGTTCTATTTGACCTCTTTATATAATCAATCCTTCAGTTTCCATTTTTGCCTTGGCATACATTGAAAATTCTTTTCTACCGTTATTTGCACAGGATGATGATTTCACAGTGACAAGCTTACTATGGCCAAGTTTTTAACAATATCATTTTAGGGACCATTTGAATCAATGGGATCACAGATCCTTTGTGAGTATTTGAAAGGTCAAACAACATGTTACATTGCTGGTATATTAAGGCAGAAATTAATCCCTGCAGAGCCTTCACAATATACAAATAGGGAGACACAAAATTTCACATGGAAAGAATAGATAGATCAAGTCTGTAGAAATGATGGGTTTAATTTTTAAAGTACTATTCCAGAGATTTTAAAACAGTGATTTTTTTCCCCCACTTATATACTGTTATTGAAGCTATGAATTGATTTAGCTACTCTGGGAAGTAATTTGGAATTATGCTGAGAATTACTTCCTGAAGAAGAGAGATGAGCATTATCATTGAGAACGTATTGGCATAAAAGAAAAAAAAATCACCAAAATGTGTTAAAACAGATTTTTAAAAGCCTAAAAAATTATCACAACTATAGTAGTACTGAAGGAACCTTATATGTCAATCAAATATGACCTACTCATTAAGAAAATTCAGATGCAGAGAAATCGAATTATTTGTCCAAATTCATAGGGAGTATATTGCACATCTGTAAATTAAGCACATCTTTTGAGTTTAATTCTCTAACATCTTTTACTATATGTCATACTGCTTCATAAATTAAGGCACAAAAGAGCTTTTCCAGTAATGGCAAAGATAGATGGTAGACAACTTGAACCTTATTCTCATCAGAATTGACTCAAGGAATGAATAACATATACACTCAATTGTATATAGAAATCTATCTTAACCTACAGTAAAGTAGGAGGAGAAAGAAATAAGAGAAGGTGGGGGTAGGAGTGATAGAGGGATATCTGATTGAGCAAGGCAGTGGTCAGAAACAAAACACTTTTGAGGAGGGGAAGGGTGGAAAAGATGGAGGGAAATACAAAGTTAGTAATCATAACTGTGAATGTGAATGGAATGACCTCACCTATAAAATGGAAGCATATAGCAGAATAGATTAAGAAACAGAATCTTATAATATCTTTTATTTTTGAGAAACAGACTTGAAGCAGAGAGACACATTCAGAGTAAAAATAAGGGGCTGGAGTACAATATTTTAAATTTTATTGGATGTTAAAAAAATCAGTAGTAGAAAACTTGATCTCTTACAAAGTAAAAGCAAACATAGATACATTAAAAGTGACAGAGAAACTACATTTTGCTAAAATTTACCATAGATAGTGAAGTGATATCAATACTAAATATATATGCACCAAATGTTACATCATCCAAATTATATTAAATTAAAAAAAATTCACACAAACAAAATCAATGTAATCAAGCTTAGAAAAAAAGTGAAAACAGCGGGAAATTTTCAAGTTTCTTGGATAAAGATCTTATTTCTCAAATATATGGAGAATTGCGAGAAATTTACAAGAATACAAGCTAAATTGTCAAAGGATATGAATAGGTAATTTTCAGATGAAGCAATCAAAGTTATTTACAATCACTTAGCACTGTTCTAAATAGCTATTGATAAATATTAGATAAATGCAAATTAAAATAAAACAGACCTATGAGATTGGTCAATATGACAGAAAAGGTAAATGGGAAATGTTGGAGGGAATAAAGGGGAAAATACATACTAATACACTGTTGGTGGAGTTGTGAGCTGATCTAACCATTCTGGGGAACAATTTGGAACTATGCCCAAAGGGCTATAAAATTAGGTATGCCCTTTTACTGAAAAATGCAATTACCATATTTGTAATACAATGACAGTAATAAAAAAGGGGAAGGGGCCTATTAGTGCCAAAAAAATATTTATAGCAACTCTTTTTTAATGACAAAGAATTGGAAATCAAGAGGATGCCCATCAACTGGGGAGTGACTGAATAAGTTGTGAGATATGATTTTAATAGATTACCATAGTTACATAAGAAATGATAAGTAGGTGAATTTCAGAAAAACCTGGAGTTATATGAACTGATGCAAAGTGAAATGAGCAGTACTAGGATAAAATATTTAGATCTGAGAAAACAAAAATGTGTAATTCACTTATTTGAAAGCTAATGAGTTTCCCATCACTAGACACTGTCAAACAGAATGTACTTAACCATTTGCTGAGGGTGAAGGAATGGGGAGTCTTATTCATGTGTATGACCACTGGGCCCATTTTCCCACTCTGAGATTTCACAATAATGGAATTATATGATTAGAACACTCATAAGGTTCCTTCTAATTATCTAAGTCTATATTCAATTGGAAGCATTTTAAGTGCCTAAGATTTTACAAACATAGTTTTTGTTTTCTCACAACACCATGTTCTTCAGCAATAGAGAATAAACTTCTGCAACATTTTTGCAAACCTCCACCATGTAAAGAATCAACTGAAAATAATGTTAAGCTAAAAATGGAAAAGCATGGGGCATAAACAAACTATACTGTTTTTTTAAATGTATCTTTGTATCTTTTTTAAAAACTATACTTTTTAAAAGTATCTTTTTTTAAAGAAACGTCCTAGATTTGCAGTGGGATAATGGTGTAACCTTGGTCAAATGACAGTCTGAGACTCAATTTATTTCTTGTTAATTTAAATATAATACTGTAATGCTTTCCAGGCATACTATACATGGTGGTTATGAGAGTGTGATGACACAGTTCTAATGTGTTACAAAATTCAAAATTATTATTGTTTCCACATACACATTTAATAATATTATAGACACCTAGGAT
Organism: Potorous gilbertii; assembly: GCA_028658325.1. Lineage (NCBI taxonomy): Eukaryota > Metazoa > Chordata > Mammalia > Diprotodontia > Potoroidae > Potorous > Potorous gilbertii. The sequence continues at coordinate 7,801 of JAQQSK010008119.1, read as the reverse complement.
ATAAAGAAAACATTCAATAGGTATACACATAATATAACACATAGGGCATTGTATGATCATTAATAATTCTATGACTCATGAATAATGAATGATAGCAAAGCATTTTAACATGTACAATAATGTCAAGGACCTAAAATACATTTATATGAATCAAAGTTATTCAGACAAATAAAAATAAAGTAAATCTCTCAATATTTCTCAAAATGACATGGAATCTACAAAACAGTCTCCTATGGCCTAAGAAAATTATCCCACCACTAAAGGAAACTTCCTCAACTAATAACGTGAAGGCCAACTTAGAGTATTTGTCAGTTTTCCTTCTGGAAAAATTGATAAGGTTTGGGGAGACACCAAGCTTGAGTGAAGCTCTATTTTATCCCCTTCACTTTCCTAGTTGGATTCTTCAGGCAGGTAATTGGAAAGAAATGAGGTCTTTCCTCGCTAGCCAGTAATTTTTCTTACTCCTCATATTGAGGATACCATATCAGTCTTTGAGGCTTTACTCTTAGAGGTTTACTCACTCTAACTTTCACCTCACATCAGGCTTCAGTCAAAATTGGCTATGAAAGAGAACTGTGAATGGCTTTTGAGGGCTATAAATGAAAGTTCTGAGCTTTGGCTTAGGTTCTAACCAAATAGGTTTATTGGATAGATTCCCTTTAGATGCTGAGAAAATGAGTTTGAGACTTTGCCCTGAAACAAACAACTCATTTCTCTCATACAGGTTTTAAATGGTCATAAAAGGATGATATTGCACAGAAAATCTTAAAGCAATAAAGTGTCACAGATAAAAATGTCTTAGATTTTATGACAAAATTAAAATAAGTTTGAAATTCTAAGCAGAAAATATTTTTAAATGTATTCAATAAATTCAGCTCGTATTTTAGGAGGTATATTATCCACGGAGAAGCCAGCACAGTCAGAGTGATGCACAGAAAGAAGAAATATGAAGTATAAGTAAAGGAAGATCCAAGTCAATGACAGAGAAGACAGAGACAAACAGGAACAGAAAAGGACAGAAGAAAATCTCACTAGATACTGCAATATCTCACCAATCAAGGTCATTCACTTAAATTATGGGCTTCAGAGGCTTAACATTAAGCATAACCCTTTAAAATGTGATGAACTGCTATTCCACAAACTTTAAAAGGAAAGTAGTTCTGTACGGGAGAAAGAGCTCCCTTTGGAATGCAGAGTTGTATTCTTTGACACTCACTGCTGGTGTGAAACTGAACAAGTCACTTAACTTCTCTGAGGTCCAGTGGCTTTATTGGTAAAATAAAGAGACTGGAAGAGATGGCCTCTGAAGTGCTTCCAGTTTTTGATCTTTTTCATCTTTTTTCCTCTCATGATCTCATTAGCTCCCATATGTTCGATTCTCCTCTCTATGCAAATGATTTCCTGTCTTTATATCCCACCCTAGTCTCTCCTGAACTTATATGCTCTTTCAACAATTGCCTTTCAGATATGAAAGAGACTATCCTGTGAGCATCTTACACTCAACATGTCCACAGTTAAACTCATTTTCCTCTCACAACATTCCCTTGTTTCCAATTTCCCTTTAATTGTTGAGGGCACCACCATTGTTCCAGTAACAATAGCAACAGTGACAGTGCTAATAACTGACATGGACACTGTTTTCTAGTCACTACCTTAACCACTTTCCAATTATTATGTCTTTTGTTCCTCACAACAACAATTTTACAGGTGAGTAAACTGAGATAAACAGTGATTAGGTGACTTGGCCAGGGTCACCTACCTAAGAAGTGTCTGAAGCCGGATTTGAATTCCGGTGTTCCTGACTCCAGTGCTCCACTGCTTCACCGAGCTACTGCATATTTCTTCACTCCTCACTTGTATGTATTCTATTCAGTTTGCCCCATCTTTTGTTTCTACCTTCAAAATAGCTTTCAAATGTGTTTCCCGATAATTACTCACACAGCCTGTCCTATGATCACATTTTTCAATGCAAAATGCCTCAACTCCTGCAAAAGATTTCTAGCGAGTGACCTTTCCTCAAATCTATCTCCATTTTAATCCATGCTCTGCTCAGCTGCCAAAGTGATTTTTCTAAAGTACAGGTCTTCAATAGCACCTCTTTCTCAATGAATACCATTGATTTCCTGTTACCCACAAGACCAAATATAAAGTCTTCAGGTATTTAAAGCTTTTCTTAGCTTTCCCCCTCCATATGTTTCTCAACTTCTTAAAACTTAGCCCCCTCCACTCATTTTTTTAATATCTAGCTATGCTTTCTTACTTGTTATTCCTAAGGCAGGACAATCCTTCTCCTGTCTCTATACCTTCACAATGGCTGTCCCCATGCTTGGAAGTCTCTTCCTCTTTACCTTTAGGTGCTGGGCATTCTTTGAAATTCAGTTCAAACTTCTCTTTCTACAATAGGTTTTTTCTGTTCTCATCTTCAACAATTTTTATGAGATTTTGAGTTCCACATTTTTTTTCCTTCCCTCACTTTCCCCCTCCTTCCCAGGATAGAAAGCAATCTGATACATGCTATTCATGAACAATCATATTAAATATATTTCCACATTAGATATGCTGTAAAAAGAAATCAGAAGAAAAAGAAAAAAAACATGAGAAAGAAAAACAACAAAGTGGAAATAATATACTTTGATCTACATTCAGACTCCATAGCTCTTTCTCTGGATGTGGATAGCACTTTCTATTATGAGTCTTTTGGGATTGTGCTAGATCATATTGCTGTGAAGAGCCAAATCTATCAAAGCCGGTCATCACATAATGTTACTGATAACATGTATAATATGTTTTCCATTCTGTTCACTTTGCTCGGTATCAGTTCATGTAGTTCAGGTTTTTATGAAATCTGTCTTCTCCTAATTTCTTATAGCACAATAGTATTGCATTATATTCATATGCCACAATTTGTTCAGTCATTCCATGACCAATTGATGGTCATTCCCTCAATTTCCAATTCTTGGCCAACACAAAAAGAGCTGCTGTAAACATTTTTGTATATGTAGGTCTTTTTTCTTGGGATACAGAACTAGTAGTAGTATTGCTGGATCAAACGTTATGTGCAATTCTATAGCCTTTAGACATAATTCCAAATTTTTCTCCAGAATGGTTGGATCAGTTCATAACTTCAACAGTGCATTAGTACTTCAATTTCCTCATACCTTCTCCAACATTTACTATTTTCCTTTTTTGGAATATTAGCCAATCTGACTGATATCATATCTCATTGTTTCAATTTTATTTCTCTAATCAATAGGGACTGAGAGCATTTTTATATACTATAGAAAACTTTAATTTCTTCATCTGAAAACTGCCTGTTCATATTCTTTGATATTGACCATTTATCAATTGGTGAACACATTTGTACATTTGACTCAATTCTATATACATTTTAGACATGAGGCCTTTGTCCAAAACACTGGACATAGCATTGTTTTCCAGCTTTTTCCTTTCCTTCTAATTTTGGTAGCATTGTCTTCATTTTTGCTGAAATTTTAAAACTTAATGTAATCAAAACTATCAATTTTGCATTTCGCAATGATTTTCTGTTTCTTGTTTGGTCACAAACTCCTTCTTTCTCAACAGACACAACAGATAAACTATTCTTTCCTCTCCTAATTTGTTTATGCTATCACCTTTATAATCATATATCCATTTTGACCTTATCTTGGTACATGATGGAAGACTTCTATCTATGGCTAGTTTTTGCATACTATTTTCCAGTTTTCCCACAAATTTTTTTTGTATAATAGTGAGTTCTTACACCAGAAGCAGTAGTCCTTGGGTTATCAAACAGTACATTGCCATAGCAACTGATTAATTTTCCTTGTGTGTGTACTTAACCTATTCCACTGATATACCACTCTTTTTCTTAGGCAATAACAAATAGTTTTGATGATTACTGCTTTAAAATACAGTTTTAGATCTGGTACAGCTAGGCCACCTTCTTTTGTATCTTTTTTTTAAAATTAATTCACTTGACATTCTTGACCATTTGTTTTTCTGGCTGAATTCTGTTATTTTCCTTTCTTGCTCCATAAAATAAATTTTAGTAGTTTGATGGATTAGTATGACACAAATTAGCTAATTGATTTAGGTAGAACTGTTATATTACAGTAGTTCAGCCTACCCATGAGGAATTGATACTTTTCAAAATATTTTCATCTGACTTTATTTATTTGAAAAGTTTTTTGTAATTGTGTTCATATAGTTCCTGAATTTATCTGGACAAGTAGATTCCTGGAAATTTTATACTGAATACAGTTAATTTAAATGGAATTTCTCTTTCTCGCTCTTAGTACTAGCTTTTCTTAGTAATATGTAGACATACTGATTTATGTGGGTTTATTTTATATCTTGGAAATTTGATAAACTTGTTAATTAATGCAAAAAGTTTTTTTTAGTTGATTCTCTAGGATTCTCTAAGTATACTGTCCTGTTTACCTTTTTATATTTCTTTTGAATCTTATATTTAAGGATTGAATTTTCTGTTGAACTCTGATCTTTCCTTTAGGAATGATTGAAAGTTCCCTATTTTATTGAATGTCCATCTTTTCCCCTACAAGAATATGCTCAATTTTGCTGGGTAGAGTTGTAATCCAAACTCCTTTGCCTTCTGGAATATCATACTTCAAGATCTCTTATCCTTCAATGTAAAAGTTGCTAAATTTTTTGTTACCCTGACTGGCTCCATTATATTTGAATTTTTTCTTTTAACAACTTGCAGTATTTTTTTTTCTTTAACCTGATAATTCTTGAATTTGGTTTCAGTATTTTTTGGAGTTTTCCTTTTGGGATCTCTTTCAAGAGGTGACCATTGGATTTTTTCAATTTCTATTTTACTCTCTGGTTCTAGGAGATTGGGATAACTTTCTTTAATTAATTTTTGAAAGATGCTGTCCAGTCCCTTTTTATTTTGAACTTAGTTTTAAGATAGTCCAATAATTCTTAAATTTCTCTCTTAGGTATATTTATCAGGCCAGTTTTTTTTCCAATAAGGAATTTTACATTTTCTTCTTTTTTTTCTTCTTTTGATTTTCACTGATTCTTGATGTCACATATTCATTAACTTCTACTTGCCCAATTTTAATTTTTAAGGAATTACTTTCTACAGTTTGGTTGTTTTCTGTTTGGACAATTCTACTTTTTAAGGTGTAGTTTGATTCATTGGGTCCTCCCCCACCACCATTTGACCAATTGTACTTTTAAGGAATTGTTTTCTTTAGTCAATTTTTGTCTTTCCTTTTCCAAGCTGTTGATTATCGCTTACATACCTCTTATTTCTCTTCCTAATTTTTCTTCTACCTCTTTTATTTGACTTTTAAAATAATTTTTGAGTTCTACCAAAACAATTTTTGGACTTGAGATGCATTCATATTCTCATTTGAGGTTTCACATGTAGACATTATGACATCATTTTTGATCTTCTCTGTCACCATAGTAAGTTTCTATGGTCTAGGACTAGGTTCTGTTTTGCTTCCTGCTTTCAGGGGGTAGGCTATTTCTTAACTTTTAAAGTTATTCTCCCTTGTTGGAGCACAGAGGGTACTTTCAAAACCTTCCTGTGCTAGAGACCAGTGGCCTGATTCTTGGCTTTGTATGCTGAGTCCTCAGGTGCTGGCAGCTTCATTACTATGAACAGGTGGCCTGGCCTAGTAGTGCTTGCTGTTGCCTGGTTTCTAATGCAGGTAATTTGCCTTCTGTGCTGTGGCTGTAGTCCTCGCAGCTGTCCTGCTGTGCTACTAACCTGCTGATCTGGGACCAAGGGGCACTAGCTGTTGATCTGTGCTTTGGCTACGATTCTCCTGCTGAATTACCTGAACATTCTGTGTTCCTCTTTTACTCAAGTGAAATAGACATTTCCTGATATTCTTCTAAGTTATATTAAGCTGGAAATTAATTTCACTCAATCTTTTTGTAGGTTATGTCACTTCAAAGTCCATTTAGAGGTATTCTTTAATGTTATTTCCCAGGAAAACTGGGGAGAGCTCAGGCAATTTCTTGGCTTTTCTTAACCATCTTTGGAAGAGAGAGACATTACCCTAAAAGTTGACTGAGATCAAGTCACGTCCTAAAGCCTATTGCACAAAAGATTTGCTATCTCTAATGTGTATCCCCAACAGAAAGAGTCATTTGCTTTTCCATGCCAAGAAACGGATAGGGAGAGCTGTAGCCAAGATGATGGAGGAAAGGCATGGACTTGACTGAGCTCATGCCCAAATAAATCCAAATACCTTTGAAAGCAACTCTAAATAAATTTCAGAGCAGCAGAACCCAGAAAAAGATGGAGTGAAAAATATTTCTAGCCTAAGACAATTTGGAAGTTGGGCAGGGAAGGTCTGTTGCACCACAATGAGAGAGGAGTGCAGTCCAGTGCAGGCTCCACCAGCACTTACTGAGCACCAAAAAACCTAGAGCAGGTCTTGAGATGATTGAATCACTCCCAGAAGTTGTTGTTTCTAGACCTCTTAACACACAGATGCCAAAGACAAATAAGAAGACTAGCAAGCAAGGTCCATCACACCTGGGTGAGATAAAGTGCAGGGATTTCAGTACAGCCTCAGTCCCAGAAATCCAAGGGTAGCCCTTGGGAGGGACTCAGTCAGTAGTAGCAGTGTCAGCATCTACTTCTGGAGCCCTTAGAACACAGACAGTAAGGGAGGCAAACAACTAGTCAGAAGGAGATTACAGAGATCTTTTTTCTAGTACTGAGGCAAGACTGTTGCTTTGCCAGTATTTGGATCTGAGGCACAATCCTGGGTGGCAATCCCAGGGTGAAGAGGAGCACAAGAATTGCAGAGTTTGCATCAAGAGCTTACATCCATAGCAGAGGGGGGACCCTCCTCTCAGTACCAGGGAAGAAAAGAATATTTGTTGTCACTCACAGAACAGAGCACAGGTCAGTGAATTCTAAATATTTCTTAGATCATACCACCTAGAAAAAACTAAAAACTTATATGTCCCTAAAACTACCTCAAAAAACAAAAAAGTAACCCCCTCCCACCAAATCTTGGGACACTGCACCCTCTATCCTAGAAGCAAAGCCTTACTTAAAGGAAGGCTTAAAAGTCAATAAAAAGATGGGAATAGGAGCAAACTGTGTGTGTGTGTATGTGTGTGTGAGTGATTACAACTATTTAAAGTTACTATGGTGTCAAGGAAGATAAAAACATATCCCAAGAAGAAAACAACAAAATCAAAGCTCCTATATCCGAAGCCTCCAAGAAAAACATGACTTTGTCTCAGACATAGAAGAATTCAAAAAGGATTTTGATCATCAAGTAAGAGAGGTAGAGGAAAAATTGGGAAGAGAAATGAGTGATGCAAGAAAACCACGAAAAATGAGTCAATCCCTTTGTAAAGGAAATACAAAAAAAAACACTGAAGAAAATACCACCTTTAATAAGATTAGGATAAATGGTCAAGGAGGTTCAAAAAGCTAATTAGGAGAAAAATGCCTTAAAAAGCATAATTGGCCTAATGGAAAAGGAGGTACAAAATCCCAATGAAGAAAATTATTCCTTCAAAATTAGAATGGAGGAAACGGAAGCTAAATTCTTTTTTTTAATTGTTTTATTTTTTTATATAAATTTATTTACTTTATATTTTACATTCATTTTCACAAAATTTTGGGTTCCAAATTTTCTCCCCATTTGTCCCCTCCCCCCAGCCCAGTACACTGAGCACTCTAATTTCCCCAATCACCAATTTGCCCTCTCTTCTATCATCCCTCCCTTCTCTTGTCTCCAACTTCTCTTTTGTCCTGGAGGGCCAGATAACTTTCTATTCCCCATTACCTGTATTT
>JAQQSK010008118.1:0-13647 GCA_028658325.1 Potorous gilbertii | reverse complement strand
AGCATTTTTCTCCTCATTGGCTTTTTGAACCTCTTTTGCCAATTGAGTTAGCCTATTTTTCAAGGTGCTATTTTCTTCAGCATTTTTTTGGGCCTCCTTCATTAAGGTATTGACCCGTTTTTCATGCTTTTCTTGCATCTCTCTCATTTCTTTTCCCAGTTTTTCCTTTACCTGTCTGACTTGATTTTCAAAATCCTTTTTGAGCTCCTCCATGGCCTGAGCCCATGGGGTATCTATTTCAGATATTTGGGATACAGAGGCTTTGACTCCTATGTCTTCACCTGCTGGTAAACAGATCTCTTCCTCGTCAGAGAGGAATGGCAGAATCATCCTCTGAAGAAAATAACCTTCTATGGTCTTAGTTTTTTTCCCTTTTCTGGGCATTTTCCCAGCCAGTTACTTGACTTCTGAGAGTCCTCTCCACCCCTGGCCTAGATCCGCCCAGCTAGTGCTTGGCGTCTGAGATTCAAATGCTCCCAGCCAGTTACTTGACTTCTGAGAGTCCTCTCCAGCCCTGCCTAGGTTGGCCCAGCTAGTGCTTGGGGTCTGAGATTCAAATGCTGCTCCCCAGCCTCAGGGCTTTTGGCAGCATGCCTGGCTGCTATTCAATGGGAGCTTATCTGCCGGTGCTCAGGTGGGGGCAGGGCTGCCTCCCAGGCTCAGTTCCCTCAGGGGCTTTATGCAGAGACCTTTTGTAATTTAGCTGCTGTGGAGCTCCTGCCTGCTCTGGGAGCCTCTGGCCACAGCTGCCTCTGCCTCTTTCGCAGCATCTGTCTCCCGAGTGTGTCTGAGTCCCGGAGATACCCCGCTCCCCTCTCAGCCCGTCTCTCTTACTGACCTGTGAGTCTGTGGGTGGAGGGCCTTCGTGGCCGCTGGAGATTCCAGTCCCTGAAGCCTGCTTAGATCTGCTCGCTCCTCTCAGTAAGGCGTGGCCAGGGCCGGGCAGGAAAGGGCTCTGCTCCCGTCCGGGGCTCGATGGACCTTCGGGATCAGTTTTTCAGGGCTCTCTGCAACGGAAATCTCCTTCACTGTGTTTCTGCGCAGCTTCCACTGTTCCAGAATTTGTCAGGAGTTCTTTTTAGAGGAAATCCATGGGCTGTGGGTTCGGAGCTAGCAAATGTGAGTCTTTCTACTCCGTCATCTTGGCTCCGCCCCCCAAATTTCACTCTTACCTTAGGCAGAAGGCCATTTCTTGTAACAGAGAATCAAAAAGAAAAGAGAGAAAAAATATAGCTTAGTAAAAATAAGCAATATTCAAGTCTCTTAGAACACACAGTTGAACATTTTTTCAAAATAATTTCAAACCCTCTACAACCGTTTTAAAGATTTTTCCAATTTATTAACTATAATATGAATATGAATGCAAAGAACTCTGAAGTTTAGCCTTATAACTCTCAATGTAGCAAAGTATTTTAAAATGGATACACTTTATTTTTGAGGAATAATAAGCAGTGCTGTGGTACAGTGAATAGAGTTCTGGGACCTGGAATAAGAAAGACATATTTTCTTGAGTTCAAATCTGGCCTCAGGTACATACAGCTGCATGCCTCTAGGAAAGTTACTTAACCCTATTTGCTTCAATTCCTCAAGTATAAAATGAGCTGGAGAAGGAAATGGTAAACTGTTTCAGTATCTTTGCTGAGCAATCCCCAAATGGGATCAGATATGACTGAAACTACTGAATAGCAACCATGGAAAGACAAAATGCATTTATCTAGTTTTGGTCACACTATGAACGGGTCCACATATTTTTCAAGACAATTTGAAATTAAGTAAAAATATTTAATAGCTTGCTTAATGTCCTTTTCTTCGATGCCACTACTTTGCATGCAGGTTAAGCAAGTCCAAGTTAGAAGGAACGATCGTGTATATAAGATCCTATATACATACACACATGTATACATACGTACATATATATATTCCATATATATCCTACATATATGAGTATACATATATAAAGTTCTATCTATTTCTATCTGAGAAGCTGCTTATAACTTCATTTTTAATTGCAGAAAACAACACTTGAAATTACATAAATACCCATCTACTAGAGGATGACTGAACAAATTACGATCATATAAATGTCATAAACTATTTGTTTATGGGAAATGAAGAATGTGATGAATTTAGAGAAACAGGATAAATTTGTTGAGCTAGAGTGAAATAAGCAGAACTGGGAGAAAAAATATGCACGATGACTATAGTAATTTACGATTAACTGTAATAAACAATGTCAGTCCTGTATAATAAATGAATCACTTCTCCCTCAATAGTGAAACTGATAGAGAAAGGTTTGAACCTGGTTCTGCTACCTACTTTCTGACCTACTTGGCCAGAAAGTTCTTTATTTGGAAAATGAGGGGATTGGACTATATGGCCTCTAAAATCCTTTCCCAATTTAAGTCTATTAACCAGTTCCTAAGAGTCAATAAATCTGGGAATAGAAAGGGTTGAGTATAACAGGAATAGGATATCAAAAGGAAATAACAGAGGGACAGCTGCTTCTAGAGCAGTAGTTCATGTTAAAAGGAATTTGGTGAGCAGAATATTTGGAAGAAGAGTGGAGGGACACATTAAGTTTAGGGAAGAATGGGTTGTGAACATTAAACATTTAGTTAAAGTTAGCATAATTAAGTTTCGGGAAATATCATTTAAGATATTGGTGAGGAAGAAATGATACAAAAAGTTATTGTAGCTTAAACTCATAAACCCTTGTACCCTCAGGTGACCAAAGCATATGGCTACGAATGTTTACATAGCTTCTAACAGGAGAGAATGAAGCAGGAGCTTTCCTGTACAGTTATTGTATCTTGTGATTTCATTTCTCTTGTTTTTTTCCTTCCACTGTAACCTTGCTAGCTCATTCCCTGAACTGGAAGAAAGCGAGTGAAAGAACCTAAGTCAGTGACATTTAAATGAGTTGTGTAACACTGTTCATTACTGTAATCAAAACATCGCATGTGGGATTTCCAGGGAAAATGGCTTCAAATGTTTTGGATAATTTATATTTGGTCATGACTTTTTGGGCAAGAACTTTTGCCAGCCCTCAAAATCAATCCAACCAAAACTTGGGGTTGGGAATGAACAATGCAAGGAACAATGCATTCAGATAAGAGACTGAGTATGATATTTCAAAGGGAATTTTGTTCTCTGAAGTCCTTATAAGAATCATTGCCCTCAGTCCATGCAGCAAAGGTAACATCAATACCATGATTGCTACCAAGTGGCTACTTCTCTTTTTCTCAATAGCCCTGTTGGGCCTGAGCTCAGCTCAATTCACAGATGAGGGTAAGTAGGAGACACAGATAATCTTTCTGATCATGTTAGGAGATTGTTGTGGGTTGGGTCAGGGCATAACTCAAACCATGTCATTTATAAATAGTCATTCGCACTAATTCAAGTACTTTTGTCTTCCTAGAGTCAGATAAGTAGGAGATAGTATTCTTATTTTCCATGTTCTGATGATTTATCAAATCTCTTTTCAGTCCTGGGTTTGAAGCTAAGTTCAACCTAATTTTCAAACTCCATTTATTCTTTTTTTTTTCTTCAGTAATCTATGCTTCTTACTGTTCCTCACGTGCAACATTCCTTCTTCCCATATATTTATCTGGCTATTTCCCAGCCTGAAATTCATTTGCTACTCATCTCTACCTTTTAGAATTCCTAGCTTCTGCTAAAGTTTTCTTTTTGTAATCTCCTGTAGGAAATCTCTCTTGATTTCCTGACCTACTCCCTGTCCAGATGTTTCTTTCACCTATGAAATTATCATTATTTTTACATGGTTTGCGTTTTATTTTCTATTTGCATGCTGTTTTCCCAAATAAAATTTAAATCTCTCAATATAAGAGAGAGTTTCTTCTTTCTGTGTACACCCCTCACTTAACAAATTGACTGGAACACAGTAGCTACTTAATAACTTCTTGGTAAATTGAATTGAATTATCTAGCACAAAACAATGATTAGAAAATTTAAAAATTTCCATCTCTAATTAAAAGTTTCCAGGGAAAAATAGTCTGTACATTTGTAAACCTACAAATGACTGAATTTTTCATTTTTCATTCAGATTTCGACACTGTATAAGACATTCAGTTTAAGTCTTCCCTTTACTACATTGACTTCTTTCTTCTTGACAATCTGTTTATACAATTCTTACAAGGTACAGATGACCTCCCTGAGATGAAACTGGTCAGATAGAGAGTAAATTATCCCCTAAAGAGTTATGAATTCCTCCTCAGTTATCAGGCCCTTTCTTCTGGGTGAAGGGAAAGCTGTATCTTCTTAATACCCCAAATCAATGAATCAATAAGTTTTGTTTTGTTTTGGGTTTTTTTGGTGTGGATTCAAAGCAAAATTGGTGAAGTAAAATCAGAGTGAAGGACATTCTACCATCAAGGAGCTGACATTTTAATCAGAAATGACATAACAAAGATTTTTTTAATTTGAAAATGGATCCTCATATTCAAAACTCATCTAAACATTTCCAAACCTATAAATATGGGGTATTCTGCCAAATAAAATAATGGTGTTGGAATGAAATTTTATTTCTTTATGAAAGTGTTGACCCCCAAGAGGGGAAACATAATGATGTCCACCATATGGGATCTCAGGACTCCTAAACTGCATTAATGTTGTACCTGTCTCAGATATAGCTGTAATCATGGGACGGAAGCACAATTCATTGGGGAGTAAATTTGAAACTCCTTCTTCTAATGCAAATCTATCTGTACCTGCTCAACTCAAGCTAATGTCTTAGAGAGACTTTGAGTACTGAGGCAATGAGCAATTTGTCTGTGTTCATATGGCCAATAGGTGTCACAGATAGAATTTGAGGCCAGGACTTTCTGACTCTGAATCTGGCTTTCAATGTACTGTGCCACTCTGCCTCTGAGTTCTAGGAATTTCATGGGACATAATCTTCCTTAAACCTTAGGCCAAGAGGCCCCCAGAAGTGTCTTAATTTGTCAGTCAGAAAAACTGGTACATTTTAGGAATTTAATAAATATTAACTGATGGACACCATTCCTAAAAACACAAGAAAAAATATAATATAAAGTAAATACTTGAACAGTGTCGTGAAGATTGAATTTTACTTTTCTAAGTAGATTAGTGGAACTTTATAAGAAATATGTAAGAGTTATAAATATGTAGAGAACATGTGGGCATCACCAAATGAAGGGAGTTACCTGTAAAAAACATGTGACCAGGACACATATAGAGGAAAAACTCATGCTTTTGATATAGTAAGCTGCCAACGCCTTCTATGCTGTCATTATATGAACCTAGTTTAGGCCTGTTCCTTGGCAATCACTTATGTGATTTTCCATCGCATAATCTCATCCAAGCTTATCTTGAGCCTGAGACAAGACTGGATCTCTTAGATCCTTATTAGACATCCTCCAGGTAAACCTGAGTCACCCTCATTCAACAGTTCTGAGAAAGTAGCAAGAGCTTCACCTTTTGGACAACTAGCCTATGGCATAAGCCATTCTGTGTACATCCACTGCATATCAGTCCTCTTCCTTCAGTAGGAGTACCAGCACTGTACGACTTTGAACTGGATGATCAGGACTCTGGTGAGAAGCAAGGCAAAAACCCCTTTGGCAAGTATCAAGGTAGCAACCAAAAACATGGGCTGCCAGGATTCCTTGGAGATGATGTATCAGGAAGTTCAGTCACAGGTAGTCAACCAGGTGGCCTGCTAGGAGGTCTTTCAAGTAGCCTGCTAAGAGGTCTTTCAGATGGCCTACTAAAAGGTCTTTCTGGTGGCCTGCTAGGAGGTCTTCCAGGTGGTCTGCTAGGTGGTCTGCTAGGAGGTCTTCCAGGTGGCCTCCTAGGTGGTCTGCTAGGAGGTCTTCCAGGTGGCCTGCTAGGAGGTCTTCCAAGTAGCCTGCTAGGAGGTCATTCAAGTGGCCTGCTGAAAAGTCTTCCAGGTGGCCTGCTAAGAGGTCTTTCAGGTGGCCTGCTAGGAGGTCGTCCAGGTGGCCTGCTAGGAGGTCGTCCAGGTGGCCAGCAAGGAGGTGTTCCAGGTGGCTGGCAAGGAGGCCGTCCAGGTGACCAGAAAGGGAGTCACACAGGTGGTCAGCAAGCAGGTCGGCAAGGACATCAATGAGGTGACTGGCAAGGAAGTGATCTAGTCTTTGCACCCCCCAAGGTATTTCATTTTTCTTTTCAGTTAACCAATATCCATGTTTGAATATATATTGGCTTTCAACTGATATCTTATCAGTCCCAAAGTTTCTTTAGAGTTCTTTCCCCTATTCTGTTAGTGTAACTCTTTTTCATTCTTTTCTTCTCTCAACTATTTACTCACCTTTACTTCTATCTGCACCATTGGCCCTGATAGAGACAGAGAGAAAGAGAAAGTGACCATGAGAGAGAGAGAGAGAGAGAGAGAGAGAGAGACAGAGAGATTAAAACTTCACCTGTTATTTTCTCCCTCTTTTTAGACTATTCATCCTTTTCTCTACCCAGAATCTCTCTCCACATTTTGTTTTTGTTTTCTTTTTAAAATTTCAGTAATGCATGACTGTGTCCTTGCCTTTGCCATTAGTCAAGGGACCACATCAAGCACAGTTTCTCATCTAACTCTCTTCCTTTCTTTTCTAGTGAATGAGAAAAAAGGTGTGTACTTCGGAGGCACCCTTGAAGTCCTCATGTGGACCTGGATATTGGGACAGGACATACCATGATCTCCATTCCTTTCTTTATGATATCAATAAATATATGAGCAATTAAATATTGACTCCTGCTACTGTTTATAGTGTTTTGTGTGCCTCAACTTTCAGCTTACTGGATTCTAGATAAAGGGACAGAAGTATGGTGCTGATCTACTTAGTGCTTGGCTGATTCCAGATTATTCTGTGGATACACAACCCTGACCTGAACTTTGTGACATAGTTCTGAGTCCCCAAAATGCACTTGGCTTAAAGATGGATGGGGACCATGTAAATAACAAATATTTTTGAGCCCCAGTAAGTGCATAATACTTGAAGGGCATAAAGAAGTAGAATGTTAAGAGTTCTTCAACCTCCTGTATGATTTTTAATAATTTCCTTGGAATAGAGTGGTTTTCTTTCTTTTTCTATTTAACTAAACAGTTCTAAAATCTAAGAGCAAATATTATGATTCCCCAAACCACTCTTGGTTAGTCAATGAGCATTTAGTGAGTGCCTATGATATGCCTAGATATGGTGAGAGCAGAAACAAAGAAAGAAACCAAAACAAAACCAAAATTAAACAATCTCTGCTTCTAATGTGCTCAGAGTTCAATAGTGGAGACAGCACTCAAACAACTACATATGAATAACCATATATATATATACATATATATACATATATATACATATATATGTATATATATATATGGCCAATTGAAGGGAATCTCAAAAAGGAGGCATTAAGGTTAAAGAGAACTTGAAAAGACTTCCTGTAGAAGGTGGGGTTTTTGTTGAGACTTGACAGAGATAAGGGGAGAGAGAGAGTTCTAGGAATAGGGACCACTAGTAAAAATGCCCAGAGGTGAAACATGGATTGTCATACACATATAAAAGCATTATTGGGTCACAAAGTGCATTGAGGAAATAAAGGGATTTTTAAAAACAGAAAAATTTAAAAAGTAGCCAGGTTGCAAAGGCCTTTAAGAACCAGAGACAGAATATCATATTTGATCCTGGAATTAATAGGGAGTCACTGGAGTTTATTGAATAAATATTTGACACAATCACACTTGTGCTTTAGCTAGATCAATTGACTGACTGAGTAAAGGACGGATTAGAGCAGAGAAATATTGTATCTTTAAATTGGAGCAAGGCTTAAGTAGCTACATCCATGCTTCTCCCCAGGCTCCCTTAAATCTCTATGGCAAAGAAAAAAAATATGTTGAAAAACAAAGCACCCTCATTTCAGAAACTTTCCAAAGACCTAGCCCGTCCCCATTTCAAAGAGTCCCTAATGTTCAATATCTCAACAGTACTCTCTCAGTTCTAAACTCCCTTCAGTTTGCCTACTAAAGTATGGAAGCCTTCCCCACCCCATCCCTGCCCCAGCCCCAGTCTTATGAGGTCTCCTTATGAGGTACCAGATGCTTAGAGGAAGAAGAAAAGTGGTGGTATCTCTAATATCAATACAGAGAAGCCTAAATATGTAAAAAGGGAAAAGAAAGCATAAGGCATTCACTGGAACTGAACCGCTTATATTCCTACATGGGAAGATGATACCTGCAATTCTTAAAAATGTACCACTAAAAGTAAAATACACAAAATATATATAGACTGAGGGTACTGGTGAATTTGAGAAAATGACATAAAAATAATTAAGGATTGAGAAAGAGGAGAACAAAGGGAGCAGAAGTAAAGGAGAGGTAGAATTGGGTAAGTCATTTCACTTGATGAGGCTTGAAAAACCTATTTAAGTGGAGAAGATGGGAGGGTGGGTAATGGACATCACTCCAACCTTATTTACATCAGTATTGGCTCAAAGAAGGAATAAGATATACAATCAATTTAACGTAGAAATCTGTCTTATCAGAAAGGAAATTAGTAGATTAAGTAGGAGATTAATTAATTAATTAATAAGGAGATTAAGTTAAGGTGAGAAAGGTGGAGGGGAAACTGACAGAACAGAGGGCTGACAGGGGGAGGTCGTAAAAAGAAGCAAAACACTGTCAAAGTCAGAAAAATGGTGGAAAGAGAGAGAGGAAAAACAGGAGAAAAAATAGGATAGAGGAAAATACACAGTAATCATAAGTATGAAAATGAATGGGATGAAATCTCCCATTAAAGAGAAATGGCTAGCAGAATGGAAACACATTTGAAGCAGAGAGACACACAGAGTAAAGAAAAAAAAACAGGTGTAGTAATCCTGATCTAAGACAAAACAAAAACATAATTAGACCTCACTGAAAGAGATGACAGGAAAGTACATCTTGCTCAAAGGTATGATAGATACTTACTTAATCTTAATACTAAATATATATGCACCAAGTGATATCCACATTCTTAAAGATGAAAAGTCAGTTGCAGGCTCTTGACCAAATAAGAGATAGAGATCACTATAAAATGTAAAATAGGTAATTTTGGTTACATTAAATAAAAAAAAGAAAAACTTGCACATATCAAACCAATGCATCTAATATTAGAAGGAAAGGAGAAATCTGGGAAACAATCTTTATACGTAGAGTATCATTTCTCAAATATATAGAGAAGTGAAATTTATAAGAATATAAGTCATTCACTCATGTCTACCAAAATATTTGTATCATCTCTTTCTGTAGTGGTAAAGAATTAGATATTGTGGAGATGCCCATCAGTTGGGAAATGGCTGAACAAGTGGGAGTATATGTATACAATGGAATATTGTTGTACTATAAAGGAGATTTCAGAAAAACCTGGGAAAGGTTTTTGAGCAGAACGAGGAAAACACTATACATAAAATCAGTAACATTGAGGGCTGATCATCTATGAATGACTCAGTTCCTCTCAGCAACACAGTGATCCAAGACAAGTACAAAGGACTCATGAAGGAATTCTATCTACATCTATATAAAAAACTGATGGACTCTGAATGCAGACTGAAACAAACTATTTTATCACTTCATTCTTTTTTTTGCTTTTTTTTTCCTTTTGATACATTTCTTCTTTGACAATTTCGACTACAACAGAAATGTATTTTACATGACAGCACATTGATAACCTATATCAAGTTGCTTTGAATTATAGGAAGAGGGAATGAGAAGGGGGAGGAGAAAAAAATTGAAACTCAAAATATTGTAAAAACAAATACTAAAAATTATCTTAACATGTAATTGAGACAAAAGAAAATACCACTAAAATTTTGAAAACTAGTGATATTAATCTTAAATGTCCTTACCTCATTTCATCCCTCTATGTTAGCAGGACCTGGCTAATAAATGATCTAAAATCTCATTATTGGAGAAGACATTCAGTTATAAGGCATTTAGTGATCAATGTAGAGTCTAACTCTATCCTTAGTAGAAAAACAAATTTGAATGAGTGGAAGAATTTCAACACAGCTTTCACGCCTTAATAATAACAGTAGCTGTTCTTTCAATGAGAAGAAAAAAGGGGAAGATGCTGAGGCTTTAAATTCCTTTTCCATAGCACTAATCCTTATCTGTAGAGTAGCTATGGCTCTTGGGCTGTTTCCCATCTCTTGTTTTATAGTTCCCAGTTTCAGCACCTCATTCAGGCCTATTCACTCTGGATATCATTGGATAATTTTGACCCATCTCTTCCATGTATTGTCCCCTTCTCCACCCTCATCAAAATTTAACTCTATTTTATCTCATTCTCACACAGATGTCTCAGCTAACTCTCAGAGGCAAAAATATCATATGATCATCCTCTTTTATAGATGGAAGGAAATCTAGAGACCACCTAGTCCAAGGGTTCTTAACCTGTTTTGTGTCTTCCATAGAACCCTTCGATAGTTTGGCTGTCTTAAGGGCCCTTTTTTGTGTTTTTAAATGCAAAAATAGAACACAAATATACAGGATTAAAAGGAAACCAATTATATTGAAATAGAGATGTAGCTATTTTTCCCATTTAAGTTCATTGTTATTTTATAAATAGAGGAATTAGAGTCCAGAAAGCTTACTTGAGTCATAGGTCATATTAGAACATGTATCTCCTAAGCTTTGATTTTGGATCAGATTCCTGATTTTGTTGGTATTAGGATTTCCCAGGGAAAAACCTGTCTGTTTTGCAGATGAGGAAATATTTGGTAATGGCTTTAGAGAGGGGCCTGGAGGACCCTGAGAGGTTAAATAATTTGACCAGAATTCTCACTCAGACTTCCTGACTATTGATTCTATAATCCTTCTATGACATCAGCTCCTCCTCATTAATTCACACTCATAACTTAGTGATTGATATTCATTGTTTGCTGTTCCAGTGTTACATGCATTTTCACTGGATCATAGATTTAAAGACAAGAGGGACCATAGGGACTACAGAATTCAATTCCCTCATTTTAAATTTTAATAAGGGAAAATGCCTTAACCAAAGGAATGGAATAGTGAAGTTTGTGATGCAGGACAATATGACAGGAAATGCTTTTCCCCTGAATCTCTCATCCCTCAAGCATCATCTCTGAATGACTCCCACCATTCATTGCCTTTACTCTTTCACAAATACTGCTAAGTGTAGGTGGAGAAAATCATGTAACCACTCTGACTAGGCACAATGCCAATTTATGTTACGTAACCTCAACTGGTCCTTCTATGCTCCTAAGGCAATCCTACTATACATCCCTCAATAGCTCATTTTCTCACACTCCATAGGAATCTCCACCAATTCCAAACATTTTCATCCTTCCTAGAACTTCCCATGACTCTCCTTTACAACCACTCTCTTAGCTGAACACTTTGCTTCATATTTCACAGAAAAAAGTTGAGGTTATTTGTCACATGCTCTTTGTTATCCCCTCTTCTATATTTCATATCAATCAGATACCTTCTGCCACTATTTTCTCCTTCACTTCTGTCTCAGATGAAGAGGCAGCATCACTTTTTACCAACATCCTCCCCTCTACCTTCACAACTGATACCACTGAATTACATCTCCCCCAATAGCTTGTCCCCACTGTCATCCCTACTCTATCACGTTTCTTCAATCCTTACTTTCTTACTGGATCCTTCCCTCTGCCTAGAAACATGACTATGTCATCACCTCTCCTTAGAAAAACCCACCATTGATCCTTCCATCCCCACTAACTAATCCAGTATCTCTACTTTCCTTTGTGACCTGTCTTGAAAAGGCTGCCTATAATCAGTGTCTTCACTTCCTCTTTTCTCACTTACTCTTTCAATTCTTACAATCTGGGTCCCAACCTCATCGTTCTATTGTGCTCCACAGCTCTCTTACAAGCTACCAATCATCTCTTAATTGCTAAATCCAGTGGCATTTTCTCAATCCTCATTTTCATTGACCTCTCTGCAACTTTTGACACACCTTAATATCTTCTTCTCTCTAGATTTCAGATCACCACTCTCTCCTGCTTCTCTTCCTCCATATCAGATCATTCCTTCTAGGTCTCCTTTGCTTGATTTTCATAGTCATAATTTCTAACTATACATATCTTACAGGCTAGTCCTAGACCCTCTACTCCCACTGTTCTATTTCACTTGGGGATATCATTGGTTTCCATTAATTTAATTACCATATCTCTGCAAATGATTCTCAAATCTACCCTTTCTATCCTGTCATTTCTGATGACCTCCAATCTTATAGCTCCTACTGACTTTCAGACATCTAAAACAAGATGTCCCAAAGATACCTTCAACTCAACTTTTCCAAACCTAAACCCAGTTTTCACTTGAATCCCTCCCCTCCAACTAATTTCCCTATTATGGTTGAAAGCAAATCAGTCCCCACTGTTCCTCAGGATGACAACCTGGGCATCATCCTCAACTTCTCTCTATCTTTTGTTTCCTATGTAAAATTTGTGAAAACGTTCTGCTGATTTCACCTTTGCAGCACCTTCTCTCTTTGGATGATGCTTATACTTTGATGTAGACCTTCATCACCTCATACCTGAATTATTAAAATAGGCTGCTGGTGGATCTGTCTGCCTCACTCTACTCTTCTATTTAGATGTTAATGTGTTTTTTCTAGTGTGCACGTCCAACCATGTCACCTCCCTAGTTACAAAACTTTAGTGTCTCTCTATCAAATCCAGGGTGAAATACTAAATCTGTTAGGCATTCCAAGTCCTTCACATCCTTCCCCTCACATAAAATTTTCCATTTTCCTTATACCTTACACTCCTTCAGGTTTTCAGTAATCCAGCAAGATAGGCTTTCTTGCTGTTCCTCCAAAAAGATGCCCAATCTTTCACCTGTGTGCATTTTCTCTGTCTGTCCCCCATGCCTAGAATGCTCTTCCTCATCCCCACTGGCTTTCCTAGCTACTTCCAAGCCCCAAATAAAATCCCATCTTCTGCAGGAAGCATTTCCCAATACATCTTAATTCTAGTTTTTCCAAAACTCCTTATTCATAATTTCCCAATCCTCATCACTTTTAATCATTTCCATTTTCATCCCATTTAATCATTATCCCATATACAATTTACTTGCACCTATTTGTTTATATGTTGTTTCTACCATTAGATTATGAGATTCCAGAGAGCCAGAACTGTGTTTTACCTTTTTTTTTGTAGTCCCAGCATTTAGCACAACACCTAAAACGTAGTAGGTACTTAATAGATGTTTATATACTTGAGTGTGTAACGTTGGTCAAGTCAGAAAAACTCACCCTCAGTTTTCTTGAATATAAATTGGACATAAGAATGATAGCTCCGGGGGGCAGAGCCAAGATGGTGGAGTAGAAAGACTCACATATGCTAGCTCCAAACCCACAGCCCATAATTACCTATAAAAAGAACTCTCAACAAATTCTGGAACAGTAGAAGCTGTGCAGCAATGGGGTGAAGGAGATTTCCATTCCAGAGAGCCCTGAAAAACCGATCCCAAAGGTCCATTGCACACTGGATGGGAGTGGAGCCCAGCCCTGCCCTGGCTGAGCAGCATGGAGAGGAGCAGGTAATGGGGAAGAGAAAGTTATCTGGCCCTACAGGACAAAAGGGAAGATGGGGACAAGAGAAGGGAGGGATGATAGAAGAGAGGGCAGA